>PVIU01007003.1:0-93752 GCA_004026605.1 Ondatra zibethicus | reverse complement strand
TGTGCAACTATGTTCATAGCAGCATTGTTTGTAATAGGCAGAACCTGGAAACAACCTAGGTGCCCCTCAATGGAAGAATGGATCAAGAAAGTGTGGATTATATACTCATTAGAATACTACTCAGCGGTAAAAAACAAGGACATCTTGAAGTTTGCATGCAAATGGATGGAAATAGAAAACGCTATCCTGAGTGAGGTAATCTTTCTTCCTTCTTTCCTTTTTTCTTTCCTTCCTTCCTTCCTTCCTTCCTTCCTTCCTTCCTTCCTTCCTTCCTTCTTTCTTTGCCCAAGCCAACTTTGAATTCTCATCAATCTTCCTCTTCAGTTTCCTTAATGCTATGATATGGGCATGAGGCCTCAAGCCTGGTTTCTATGTCAAATTGATCTTGGTATACCCCTAACAGTCTAGTTATCATGGTTGCATTTTTTAGTGGCACGACTGTATTTCTAGAGGGGCTTATAGTACTGAATGAGATGTTTCACTGTGATGTGTTCTTCTGACAGAATTTTTAACACAGACTTGTTGAGAATTTCTTGGTTAGTGAAGGCACAGTGTATCATTTTGACACTCTTTTGAGGCATGCTTATCTAGTGTCCACTTTCTTACAAGCAGATATTTAATAAAAAAGAAAATCTGTAGCTTGATTATATGCTTAGCCAAGAAATTTCTTTTGCAGTTCTAAGGAAAATCTCTAGCAAACTGAATCACTCTCCCAGCAATGCACTTCAAAGAAGAGAAGAATGCATTTCTTGTACAGAATCCCTGGATATGTTTGATCATTAGTCAGGGCAAGTAGTTTGACTTGAGGCTATTTACTCAGCAGGCATAGAAACTACAGCATTGCTTCAGCTAAGAGGAGTGCCCCATGCCTTCCCCAAGCTGGGTTTAATGCAGTCTGTCAGAGACTGTATAGAGGCCTCCTATGGAAACGAGTCACAATCAGTAAGATTTGGCTGACTTTTGAACTATTAAAGTTGCCCCTTTCCCCCAGACACTTGGCACGGAGTGACTGAATGAGAACCTACAATTTCACAGCAATACTTAGCATGGAAAAAGGTTTTGTTTCCTTGAGCATAAGCTTAACAGACAGGGGCAACTTGATTGAAAGAAGTATCTTACAACGGATGCTTATTTTACCTTGGGAGTGCCACAAATGCTTTCAATGGGGTTTAAATACATTATAATTTTTATTAGACTTACAAGTATAAATATTTGGTAAAGAAATATCAATTTAAGATAAAAAAGGTACCAGTCTGGGACTATAGGTTCATGATAGAACAATGATCTAGCATATGCAAGGCACTAGATTCAGTCCTCAGAACCATACACACACACACACACACACACACACACACACACATAATTATAAATGCTAAAAAACTTTAGTGTATCTCATAATCTAAACTAGACTTTATGCTTTCTAAGGGAGTAGGGAGAGCATTTGCCTAAAACCTTCCAATTTTTAATTTCCCAGCACTTTAATATTTAATTAGGTTTCATTTTAGTTCTGAAGGTGTATTATGATTTAACATATTCTTCAGGTAAAATAATGAGCAGTAACAATTAAAATATCCCAATCTTGAAATTCTCCTTTTAGGTTTTATGAAGCTAATGTGTTTCTTCTATAAAAAAATATGAGTGTGCCACCACAGAGGCTTTAGACAATGTCTATTTATAACCATTGCTGTAAGAAATAACTTTCGTTACATGCAAAAGAAAATTTGAAAAGCAATAGTAAACCTTTCAACTGTTATTAGTTACCTTGAAAACTGAATAAAATCATTTCTGTAACATTAATTTTGAAAAGTTAATTCCCAGATTCTAATGGGAGTGTAATGAGTTTTTCTCACAGTGAACTCTAATGAGTTTATGAATGTGCTGCCATATTTAAGGTAGAGGCTATGCAAATTGGACTGGTGTTTATTTATGCATGCCTTTCTTTGGGGAATATATTTAGAGGCCAGAAGCTTGCTGGAGAATTTGTTACAGGGAAGAAAATGTATGAAGAAGTTTCCTTGTCCCCAGAGTGGAATTAAGGTAAAATTAACAAGGAATTGAAGTTATCTTTGATCATGATTTTTATTCCATTTTTATTCACATTGAGGAACTGTTGCCTGTTTTTTTTTTTGATGTTCAGCAGAGCAGTACAATGCAATACACAGAAGCATATTGTTGAATTTTCATAATAATGTTTGTGATGCAGATGAGGCACACTTCAAACGTAGGTTGATTAGCATTTCTTAGTAAGATGACAGTCCCCTTTTCTGCAGATTTTTTTGTTCATTAGTTTTATCGGTGGAGTACATATCCAGATTTCAAATTTGAAGTGCATAGTTTTTGCTTATAATTATAATGTGAATTTAAATAGTTTGAGATTGTGCATTTAAAACAATTCTTCTGTCACTGAATTACACTCTGAATTAATGAGCTATTTGCACCTTAGAACCCTTTGCTTTGAAATTCTGTCTACTTTAAAGTGAACCCCAACCATTTCAGGCCAGCAGCTTGCAGGAGGTTGCAGGATTAATGAGCTGCAGGGGCTCTGTGGTTCTCACGAAAGCATATATCACTGGATTCTATTTTCTGGTAACATCCTTCTTGTGCAGTAAGAACATGCGAGTTGAGTGTGGGAAACAGCATTTAAGAAAATGATTTGATAATTGCTAGTGAGAGAGTTCTTCCATCCCACTAGATGCACGCGAATGGTGCCTTTACCTTTTCTAGCTGGAGTGAAATTAAAAATTGATGGGCATTTTAATAAAGCTACTAATGTAGTTGAAACACTGCTCCAATATGGCTTGTTAAGCAACTCTTTGTTTTCATTTCATTTAATGAACTTTCCAATACTGGATGAAGATCCTATGGGCACATTCGCAAATAAACTTAGCTGCATATATTCCTTTTATATTAGTGCATGTTTATTCCAGAAAATAGTGCTTTGTACCATTTTCATATATGTACATCATGTACTTTGGCCTTATTCATCTCTCCTTTTTTATTATTTTTATTCATCTCCACTTTTATTACATGCACATACTATTAATTATAGAAGCCTACTTACAAAGTCCTCATCTGCCTTCCCCTTATAGGAATGACTAGCTTCTCTCTCTTGTTAGATCTTCTTACAGCATCTTCTAAGCCTGTAGAAGGAAAGACTAATATAGAAGAAAAAGTTTTCTCTTCATGTTTAGACTACTATAACTTCTGCCTTTAAGGTGTTTACTAATTAATGGGTCTCAAAGGCAAATTCAAGTCTTTACCCCCAGGGTGACTTTAAAATTGTTCCATCCCATTAGTAATGACTGCCTTGGTCGATGGCAAATTCATGGTAATCATGCGCCTATCCTTTATTCTTTTTAAGATAGCATTAAAACCCAGCTAATTTTGATGTCCTTGTTCAAACCCCATCTTGATAGTTATTTACTCTTACACTGGAAAGAGGGAATAGACAGTAGCAGCCAGAATCCTCATTGCCAACAAAAACAAGCTCCTGACCATTCTTCTAGGCTTAGTATTTCATCAGAGCAAATTTGACTGCAAGGCATCCAAGAGCGATGAGTCTTCTGCTACTAAAGACCCACTTCTCTCTACGAGATCGGCCAGTGTCTGTTATTTCTAGATTAGATTTCAAGGTTTTCATAATGATTGAATGGAATATCATGAACATGTGGTTTTTAAAAACTGAGCCACAGAGAGCCATGTTTTATGAGAGTGCTTTCCAGGTGACATAAAACATTGTGGTTCAGCTTGTAATTCATTATGCCGAAAGACAAGGAGCATAAAGATAAGACAGGAAGATGGACATCTTCTGGCTTTGAGCATGGGTGATTTGAAACTCCATGACAGTAAAAATCCCAGACTAATAAAGTATGGAGAATTCTGAAGAATGCTTATAAAGCATTACAAATAGACTATGAATGGAAAATGCAAATAAGTTGAGGTGGCAGAGGGCGACTTACTCCTTCTGTCTCAGGGAGCATCAACTTCATAATTTTCATGGGAAGAAATGTACATAGACTTCCTTTAGGTAAAGTTCCTTAGCAGGCAGATGGCACCGCATCCTGGAATTTTGTTTGTCACTGGAATATCAGGAATGCTTTAACTAGAATGCTGTTTTTTATTCCACCATGATGTTACTGTAAAAGTTGATCAGGTCTCTTCATGATAAAAAAAAGAAACAATTCAGGAAATCCCAAATAAATGTTTGAATTTTGGATTATTCTGGTATTAGATGCAAACAAGACTTAACAACTTAAAATGTGGGTGAGCTTATCTTACCCTGAAGAGCATGTCACCTCAGTTGGGGTTAGGTCTTAAACATAGGTAGAGCTGTGTCATTAGCATGAATCGAGGAAGTGAAATGATACATTATAAGATATGAAGAACGTATTGGTATGTAAGGGGCATCAACTGGGAAACATGGTGAAAAAGTTGAAAGCAACCATACTTCATCAAAAATGCCCCTCTTTTACAGGAGGGTGATTAGAGAAAGGAGTTCACCAGAGTCTGTGATTTCTATGTCTTTTCCACAACAATGACATTATACTCTCAAGTGAAGGCCTATATAACGAAATGCAGCGCCTTCTGCTTTCTGAAAATGAGGCCTTTCATTATTTTTTAAATTGCTGCCTGCCAAAAGAAGTGGTGGTATCTGTAAGAGTAATGAAACCATACAGAGACTTAGGTTATCATCCAAGAAAAGAGTTAAATAGGGCAGTTCACTTCACTGATGGAGGCTGACAGTTTGATCTTGGGGTATCTTGAACATTTTCATTTCATTCTCCTCAGAGAACACCTATACTGGAATACGAACACTGAATAGCAGATTAACCTTAGGTCTTAGAGACCCTATGGAGATAGGATTATTTTAGTTGCTAATGAACTTTAGTCCCTAGCACAGGACAATTAGGATGAGCTATAAGGACAGTTTCAAGAGCATCTTCGGGATATGGGTAGATTCAGATTAATTTCTCCTTTTGCCATTTACAGGTCACCTTACTAAGGGTTGAAAGGTCTTGGTACATGATTTCCAAGGAGGGAAAATGCTGTCTTTGGATAAGCTACTCTAGGGTTAATTTAATTCAACAGACTTTATTCACAATTTTCTGGTGTAAAATTCAGTCTTACAGGAGTTGTAGGGGTACTAAAGTGACCATAAAAAAACATGGTTTTTCTTCAGAAGGTTGGCTTGGTGACCTTTGTACGAAGATATATAGAGAGTTGAAAGGTAAAACCTGTCAAGTCTTCCCACATAGACATAAAGTTAAAGGCTGTGCTCTTCATACGGAGTCTTATTTGTTTCTCATGATGGCCTGACTTCAAAACTGCTCCAGCTAGTTTTCGACGTCACAACACATGACAGAATCATAAAGCAGCATGCTAGAGAAGTGAAGCAAGGACTTGATCTTAAGCCACTTATTAGAAATCAGCCCACCCACCTGTCTTGGATATTAGAGAAGGCCTGACAATAAAACATTTTGTAGAAAAGGTGAGTGAAGCTGCATCTTCTCAAAAGGATCGCTAGCAGAGGGAAGGCATCAGGGAGATGTGTGCCGCTGGGGGTGGGGGCATGGAGAAGGAGAAAAAATAGGAGGAGGATAAGGAGAGGGAGAAAGAATTGCCTGCCAGAAAGCCAGGGAAGAAGCAGTTTAGATATGGTTAGGTTCCTTTGGAGAATACCAAGGGAATGGCAACGTTTATGTGCTCCAAAACCAAGGTCCAGAATTTTCTACACTCCAGAGCTGAAGCACCAGAGTAGTCAACATCCGGTGGAAAGATGTGGGAACTAACATGTTCCTGAGAACTTCCTGTCCTTGCAGGGATCAGTGGCTGTGGACAAAGCGTAGGGGATGGTAAACAACAAAGCATAGAGTAAACACTACATCAGACTAAAAGGAAAGCCATGACAGTTTGCCACGTGTTCTTAAGATGTGTTGGAAAGAAGTGATGTTTCATGAGGACTGAAACTTACTTAATATTTGGGACAATCTCTCTCTCTTTCTCTCTGTCTCTTTCTCATTTTCTAGATTATTTTCATGGAATTTACTCTTTTTAAAACTATTATTGTTAATTGTGTACAAGTATACAAATATATAAATACAAGCTACTGAGTCCATTTACTGTTGCTCATGTGTTCATGTTTTTAAGGCTGACCAGTTGGTATTGGATAGCTAGTTGAGTGAGGATGTGTCCTCCTTAAGAAAAAGATGAACTTACATGTATAATCAGGTAGAAAGGTTATTTAATTGCAATCTTCTCACTAAGGTGATTGAACTTTAAGAAATAATTGAGAGTTGAAATGTTTCTTTCTGTTTTATAACTCTTTATTAATGATGACATGTACCCTGTGAACACCATGGTTAGATATGGAAAAATTGCTTCTTTGCCAATGAACTGCAGACTTTAGATTTTTTTTGAGTTTCCTGGTGCAGTGACTAATCTTTTATAACTTTAGAACGGATTACACACATTAGTTATCTTACTGTTAAAACGCTTTCATTTTTGCTAATTAAAAAAAAATGACCATGTTGAATAAATTGCAGGGATCCCATCCTATTCCTCAGAAAGGGATCAGAAGCAAGATGTGTGAGGAGACATAAAGCTTAAGCCCAATTTTTTCATATGAAATTCACCTCTTGTCCTGATACCAACATCTTTTCCCACTAAATCACCCCATGCAGCATAGCATTTAGTAGGGCAATAGATCAGGATATTCTTTCATTCTACATACAGTCAATCAGTTAAAAAAAAAAGGTAGACTTGTAGTAACCCTGCTAAATTATTTTTAAATTAAGCTTTGTCAATTCTTATGTCTTGATTTGACTGGCATACAAGAGTTTTCTGTAAGAATTTTATGCTTACCTCCATGTCTATTACAAGCTTTACTTCATTGCTGATAGCTTAAGAAGTGACTAATATCGCATTATAAGACCAGGAAATATTTCCAAAGATGTTATCTTCATGGTGTGTATTTATGCTTCACAGACTAGATTGGCTACAGTCATCAAAATTACTAAGATGACACATAATTAAATCAATACATACTATGTATAAGCAACTATCTCGTATGGTGCATCTTTATATCTTAAAATATTATTTCTTGCGCTTAAAATGAAGTTAGTTACCTAATGATTTCAAAATATATTTGATCCCATTGCACTTCCTATGGCTTTCAGTTAAATTAATCAAGGCCCTTCTAATTGCATAAAACATACTTAGTTTCATTGTGGGTGCCTGGGTTCCCCACCCCTCTCTTCTTGACCTCTTCCTTCTATGTACACAAAGCCAGCAACCTAATCATGTCAACTTTGATAAAATTTAATTTGGATTTCTCCTTAGTAATGCTGTCTGGTGGCAGTTTAGTGGAATTTGATTTAAGAACATACAAGATTTAATAGAGCTTAATTGTCTGATTTGAGTTAGTAAAATTTGGCAGGAAGTCTAGACATTATATGATAAACCTATCTTTGATTAGGATAAAGGCTTAGTAAAACATAGTCCAACATTCAGAAAAGAGGAAGGGAGAAATCCTCTTGTAAAAGTTGTCTATGTATTTAGTTAGGATTCTGAGTACACCAACATGTCCCTTTGAACTTGTACCCACGTATAAATTGCGGTGATTCTTGTTGTCCTACTCTATCACAACCTTCAAATCCAAGTGTTAGTTAGTAGGCATTCTGTTTGTTAGAGAATAACTTAGATTGGCTAGCTATTTTCCTCAATTTGGTTTTTGGGCCAATGATTGTCAGCTTTTATTGTGTATGTGAATAACCCCATAATCATATGTACACAAACAAACTGTGGGTTTAGAGCCGACACTGAGATTCTATGCTGCAGACAAGCTCCTGAGCAGCGCCATACTGTGGATCTAAGGACCGTGCCTTGAGTATTAAGTTCCTAGACCTGGAAATGAAAACATTTGGTTTGGCCAGCACTGTGGTCGCCAGTTTTCCTGATAATGACACCTCTCCAATGTAGAATGCTTTTCCAACTTTTCATGACATCATTTTAGTTTCCATGTCATAAATTGACATGCTTTATCTTGGCTCAACTGCCAACCTTTGAAAAGCCAGTAACTTTAGAAGATTCTCCTAGTTCAGTGCCCCATGAACAAAGGCAAAGTAGATTTATCCTTGTAGAACGTACTCCTCACTGAAGTTCACTCCGTTGAAGGTCCTCTAACCCTACATTTGCCTCACTCAGCTTGTGAACCACTGTCCCTATTCTCTCTCTCTCTCTCTTTCCCCTGCAAGACCGGTCCTCTTAACTGTCCAATACCCAAACTGATTTCAATCTTGAATTCAGATCCAGTCTATGCAGTTCTCTGACTGAGAATATTCTCACCTGCATCTCTGCTCTTCATGAAATCTTCCTAAAGACTCAGCGATGCTCTCACAGCTCTGCTTGACTTGCTAACGCATTTTCTGATAGAGCGGAGAGGTGGCCTGAATTGTTAGATCTATATCAGTGTGCACCACATCAGCACCCTAATACTAGTGCCTGTTAGCTCTGAAAGTATGTTTCCTCTAGACTGCACATCAAACAAATGTCCATAATTAAGCTCTAGTGTGACAGTAGAACTCTGCCTTAGCACATGTGCCCAAATGTAACAACCCCAAGTTATACATTGTCTTAATCTCTAAAGTCTTGAATCAAAAGCCACAAGTTAACAGCTAATTAATTTATAAAATGAAAGCTCTGATATAAACCAAAGGAAGTAGTGATGCAATTAAATACTAATCTAAAATTTTTTTCAGGTTGGGGCAATAAGAATAAATATTAATAATTAACAATTAATACTGGTGTGGAGTAATTCAATCAACAGGGAGCGTGTTTGGTGCAACACTTCATTCGAAAGACAACTGGGGAAGAATCCCATGATGCGCTGTTACTATCCTTACCAGCTACTTAGAGATCTGCCATGGGCAGCATGATCACATGCCCAAGGAACAGACACAGCTGGCAACTGTGTGTAACCCAGAGCAGGAGAACAAGTGGGGCTCTGAATGAGAAAAGGTGGCAGAGAGCAGATTAATTTCTTCTGTTGTGTTTTCCTTAACTGCCCAGCTCAATGGGGTTTCTAGGGTAATATGAAAGGTCTCTGCACTCTTTGTTAAGTGTGCATTAAGGAAATAGGAAAATGAAGATTATGTGTCGCTGTTAGGGATTCTATCACTCCGAAAAAAAGCATCATGTCTAAAAGCAATTGGGGAGGGGGAGGGTTTATAACTTATAGTCTGTCATCCAGGAAAATCAGGAAAGGAGTTCAAGGCAGGAACCAGGAAGCGGGAGGTGATGCAGAGGCCAGGGAGGAAGGCCACTTACTGGATTTCTCCTCATGGCTTGCTCAATCTGCTTTCTTTTAGCACTCAGGATCACCAGCCCAGGGCTGGCACCACACACAGTGAACTGTGCCCCTCCCCCGCACATCAATCATTAATTAAGAAAATGCACTACAGACTTACCCACAGGAAAATCTGATGGGGGCTTCTTCTCAGCCAAGGTTCTTTTTTCCCAAATGACTTTAACTTGTGTCAAGCTGACATAAAATTAGCCAGCACATTATGTAAGAGAATGGGAAATCTTGTGATCTTAGAATGTTATGTCTGGGGTCACAGCATTCAAATACAGCACCTCTTGACATCCAAATCAGAGAGTATTATTTAAATATGTAGAATGTTTGGCATCTCTCTGTCTTTCTATGCTGATACATCTATCTATCAGTGGGAACTGATTAAGAATTTGTGACTTACAATAATTCAGCACCAGGCTCTGGACTCATGCTAGGATGAGACCTCACTTTTCCATTCAGCAGTAGTCAAGCCTTCGACATGTTTTTAAATCTTTCTAAACCTCAATTTACTTATCTGTAAAGCATGATGATAATAGTCCTCAACATTAAAAAAAAAACTTTTGTGAGGACTACTAATAAAGAGGTTTTCATTTAGAGGAAGATTGAGATTTAATTATTAATAAAGGAATATTCAAGTGAGGGTCATGCAATTAAATAATTACTTAAAATTAATGCTTCCGTATAGCACTATTTAAATGACCTTCTGTACTTAGCAAATAGGAAATATTTTATAAGTGTTAATTATTATAATAACCATGATTATAGCTGTGGATTTAAGAAAAAAACAGGAGCTCCATCTTAGATGTGCTTTAATTAGTGTAAATGCTTAAAAAGTATGTGTATGCTGGATTAACGTTAGTTTTGTTCATGTTATTGCTAACCATGAGAGCAGACCTCCTCAGTGTCTGTCCCCAAAAAACTACAAAGGCATAAAGGCAATGCTGCTGACTGCCTGCTGTCTTTGAGAGTAACTATTAGGGGTGACATTAGGGGAGGTAATTTTCTGGTATTTATTTTCCCTCTATGCTACTAATAGCTTCATTTGTACTTTTGGGGTACTTTTTATAGCCAACAATTTTTTCTTCTGTTTACAACCCTATTTCAAAAATCCCAGGTTCTTCTGGTTTTCCAGCTGCCTGTTACTTTGAGTTAATGCTCTGTCATTTAAGGAATAAATCCATGTTGAGTCTTCAATGGTGTGAGGTTTCTTAGTTCTCCAAATGACTAAATAGGAAAATACAATTGGATGTAAAAGTATGAAAGGTGTCTCTGGGATGACTTCCCCTAGCATCTAGATTTTTTGGTATAGAGGTTGGTATGTCTTGTCATGGTCACCCACCTAGTCAGAGGCGAATCCAGGATAGTGATCCTAAAGGACATGTCTTGAAAGATATGTTTAAAGGTGAAATGGATTTGCTGCTGGTCCACGCTGCAGGTCCCCAAACAAAGGTGGCTGGTCCCCAGCCATGTGGCGGCAGGCTGAGAGCAGCCAGTCCCAGGCAGAGATGGCTCCTGGTCCTGGTCCTGAGCTGTGGCTGGTCCCAGGCAGGGAGACACGTGGTGGGCAAGAGACAGACAGGCACACCACGTAGAGTAAAGTTAGACATTTATTTAGTGGTTATGGAAGGGAAGGGAGAGGGGCAGAAAGGGGGAGGGGTAGAGGGAGAAAGAGAGAAAGAGAGGGAGAAAGAGAGAGGGACACAGAGAGAGAGCGAGGCTAAGGCTGGAAGCTGGAATAGAGTGGGTGTGGCTTGTCTCTTAAAGAGACAGAACATTACAAAAGGAACACAAAATGTTTATCTATTAATTGGTGGTCATTTCAAGAATAAAGATTAGATCCGGGGTTATTTTAGTGGTTCTAACTTAACACATACAAGGCCATAGGTTCAACACCTAGTGAGACAGGGATGTAGGGGAGCAGGAAAAGAAAAACAGAGCTATATAAAGTACTTGAAATAAATCCTAGAAAGAGGGAGAATATACATTGGGTTTAAAACAAACAAACACACAAAAACAGTCAATACACTGTTGTACTTGCACTTTGTCTCCTAAACTGAATAGCAAATTACTTTTCTGTTTCAGAAAAGAACTTAAAATATAATTGCAAGGACAACTGTAATTTTTGATAGAGACAGGGTTTGTCATGAATGCCTTTATTTTCTGAAGTCAGTCAGAACAAAAACATATGCAAAAGAATTTATATAAAAATTTCTGATTTCAATCAATACTTCTTTTTCTTTCTTCTCTGTTTCTCCTTTTGGATGAATGGATTGGGCCATGTGGTCAGTGTGCTCTGAGTTCCCACCCATTCTTTGCAAAGTCTGGCCAAAGGACCATTGATAAGTAAGCAGCTCCATTTATGGTATGAGTTGAGGGTGAGAATCTATCCAAAGATGGGAGCCTAGGGAAGGCTGCACCTCTGTCCTTGATGGAATGTGCTATCTGTGATCTGGGACTCTCCACAAGCCCTGTTTGCCCAAGGCAGATTGTGCTGTTGCCCTCAAGTTTGCAGGGGCCCTTTTGATGTTTGTCAACAGGTCCTTTCAAAGAAGCAGAACAAAGTGGGGAGGTAAGCAATTACTTTACATGAAAGGGCACAGCAAAGCCCAGCTGAGGGTCCTGCTGGGCTGTTCACTTCCAAAGCTGTGACTGCACAGCCTAAGAAAACACTGCTGATACTGCCAGCAGATGAAACACCTGCCTACACTGCCATGCACAACATTCATCCCACTGGCCAAGACAAATTTTACACAGACACGTAAAAGAATTTTTTTCTAAGAATGTTGTTATGGGACTCTAGGGACGAAATTAGACTATCTCCTCTGCTAATTATATCCTCTTTCTAGTAGATGTTGGTGTTATAATCATCATCATCATTAGTAATCTGCTTTATTTCCAGATTAGCAATTCACTAGTTCAGCCTTACTATTCTACGAACAGAAGAGTTTAATAAAAGACCATGACAAGAAACAAGATTTACCCTGAGGTGACTCAAATAGAGAGACTTTAATGAAGTAAATAGACACAGAGTTTGGGGCAGACTTGAGGGTACCGAGGCAGATGTTGCATTGCTAAAAGCAAGGGAAGTTGTTGCTATATCCTCAGGTCAAGAAGGTATCAGAAGCTTGAACCAGTGAGAGGCAGGGTCATGGAAAGCGAGTGCCATGGAGCTGTTCTCTGTTTTTTTCTTTTCACTGAAATCACCAAAGAGTAATTATACACTTTAATGCCTGGCCTCTTGCCCTAGTAAAGCTAATTACTCATTCTTTTGTGATCATCAAGAGTTTTACATGGGCACAAGTCATTGGAATATAGAATTAGGAAAACGTGATCATAGTGGCAAAATGTCTTAAGCTCTCTCCTGTTCTGATGATACCTTCAGTCATCATCCAGATGGAGAAGGAGCTGGGGTAATATTTGGACAGTCTCCTCTGATGCATGTTCAAGAGGAAATAGGAGAAAACCCAACTCAATGTAAGCAGTGAAAAACCTACCAAGGCCATTGCTTCTCGATCCCTAGAATATGGAAGTAGGATGAATTCTCAGCTTTGTTATGAAAGCAACACAGTCTAAGTGCTTCAGTGTTCAGCAAGGCATCCTTCATGAGGAATGACCTTCTAAAACACTAACAACCCTTGGCACTTCCTTTAAACTCCCTGGGTTTTCGTGGCTCTTCTCTTGTTGGGCACACAGGATCCCAAGATCTGCTGTAAAATCTGTACCTAGACATAAAATGCTGTTGGGAGCCATGGATAAAATGTAAGTGGTCAATTATTTTTACTGAAAAGTGAAACCAGAAGAGTAACTCTTTCCTGACTCTTGCATTTATCTGATGGATGACTAAACCATAGTAGAGTTGTATACACAAAATTATAGGAGAGAGAAGTGACTATTAGAATTGACACCCACATTAATGAAGGATTTGGGGAATACTTCATTACTAAGAATACTGGCTTAAAGAGAACTCTCCACTTTCTCAGGAGTCTGCAGTTTGCAAAGGTACATGGGCTATGTTTGAAATAAGCAGAACTTGGGCCACACTACAGGAATGATTTCCTCTGATGTCTAGAATCTCTTTCACTTCCATGAACTGTCCCTTCCTGGAATATGGATGAGAGCACTCCTCTTTCTAGATGATCTGCAAACATACAGTGTTCTCATCATTAGATTCATTGTATAAGTAGCAAATACTTGTCCTTTTCGTCTTTATGAAGGCATGATTCTTGAGCTAGAAAATAGTACATGCCACAAAAGGACTGTGAGCCCAGAGGATCCTTTCCTAAATATTGCCTTCATAAATATACTTTAGTGACCCCTCTAGGGGTGTCCATCTTGTATTTGTGCCATTGTGAGTTGTACAATAGTTTTCATTCTATATTTTTAAGTTATGTCTATTTATTTATTTATGGGAAGCAGATATACAAGTGCCAGGGTACATGTGTGGATGTCAGATAAATGACTTAGAGTTATTTCTCTCCTTCAGCCATGTGGACCCCAGGGATTGAACTTAGGTTATTAGGCTTGGTGGTAAATGCCAATACCTCCTGAGGCATCTCATCAGCCTATAATAATTTATATACTTTTATATTTGGCTACTTATTGCTTTTTATGCTGTAATTCTTTTAATAGTTTAATTTTTAAATAATTTTGAGTATTGAGGCAATTGTTTCCTATTATTAACCTGTAAATTGGCATTTTCTGCAAAAAGATGTTAGAAAATTCTATGGAATACTGTAATAAACTCTTTTTCCTATGGTGATATGTGAGTGCTGAAATCAGAAACCTTCTCTTTAGGACCAGAAGACTTAGCTAAACATGTGTATGTATGCCAGCTCCTGGAGAGCATGCCAGCTCCTCAATGTATCTGAGGAAATAGTGTTCTACAAATGATTCTTTTCTGTTGACAGATATACTATCTCAATATTTGTTTTTTAACTTTCTAAACCTAGGTTATCAGCATCAGTTTGACTCTCTTATCATTTCTCTATAAGACCATTAACTCAAGACTGCTACATAGTGGTTAATTGATGTGTTCATTCTTAAATAGTTTAGGTGACTGCGGAGTCACACAATGTAAGACTTCCTACCTTTGGCATTTTACTACACATCTCATCACAGATGGCTGCTGGGCACTATGTTAGTCCTGAGCCTGTTTGTGCTCTTTGTTTCCCTTCTGTTCCATGTTGACTTACACGAGAGCACACATGGGCAGGCTGCACATTTGAGCCTTCTGAGTCTTACTGATAACTGGTGTGGGTCAAGGAAGGACATGCGCAAAGACTAGAGGACAGGAGGAAGGAAAGGCAGGGAGGGCTCCTACCACCCCACCCCATCTACTTCAGGAGCTTGCTGTGTCCACTGTGTTATTTCCTGCCTGCGAAGCTCCCTAAATTTACAGCTTCCCGAGCATAGCTGGATTCCTTGGGTTTTGGTGACATGATGCTTTCTGTCTGTCTGCTGTTTCCTGCCCCTGATATAACCTTGGTTACTTCATTGGTATTTATTTGGCCTTTTTTGGTATCCCATGCTTGTGAAACTGATTCCTTATATTAAATTCCTTCAGCAAAGGCTTGTATTTTACTAATTGTACTCTGACTGATAAAGTTTTCATTTAGAAGCTAGAACTTTCCTGGAGTTACCCAAGTGTAGTATTAGTTACAGTCAACTCTATAACTTCCTGGTTTCTCAGAATTTATTATTTTTCACAAATGAGTTATTGTGAATCTTTATTAATCTTAACATCTTTTTAAATTGAAAATAGATTTTTTAGTACAATTTATTTTGATTATGGTTCTCCTCCCCCAACTCTTCGCAGATTTCCACACCCACCCAAATTTACATCCTTTTATGCTGTCTCTCATTGGAAAACAGTCAACAAGTAATAAAAAATAATAATATAAAATGAAATAAAAGTAAATAAACCTGAATAGGTTAAAACAACAAACAAACAGAAAATCAAAGAGCCAAGGAAAAAGCACAGAAAACATATTGAATCTTGTATTCTAACTTTTATCATTTTAAAACTTAATTACTACTGCTAATGATAATACAAGGTTTCTTAAATTTTGATTTTCATCTGAGTACCCTGTAATCTAGTTCAACTTAATTAATTAGTTCATTAATTCATTTTTTTAAATTATATGCATGTGTTAGCCAGGGTGGCGGTGGCAGCATGTTCTTGTCTGAATGCACAGGTATTCATGGAGGCTGGAGTTCCCCTGTAGCTAGAATTACAGACTGTTGTGAGCCACAAGACTAGGTTCTGGGAACTGAACTCAGGTGCTCTGAAAAGCATTACATACTCTTAACCAGTGAGATATCTCTACAGCATCCTCAGACATGCCCAACCTCCTCTAATGCTCCCAGAGGAAAAGATTTCTTTGCTAGATCTATTTAATTATACCCGATGATGAGAAAACAAGCCCAGATCTAGCCTTGACTTACATGGCCTTGCTTTTTCTTAAAACACTAAATGATTAGCAAGTTCACAAAAAGATAAGCTCCTAATAGTCCATTTCTTTTTAAACTGTAATTTTTATTATTTATGATTATAATGTAATTATATGATTTAACCCTTTTCATGTCTCAATTACCTCTCTTGCTTTATTTCAAACTTGTGACTTCTTTTTCTTGTTACATATATGTACATGTATGTGTGTGTGTGTTCGCACGTGCATGCATTCACACATGTGTATTTCTAAACACATAAATTCCATCTGCTCAGTCTGTATAAAGTTACATGTATATATGACCATTTGGTATTGTATAACCAGTTGGTGTGCTCTTCTCTGGGGAAGACTTTTTCCTGCTCTCAGCACTCCTTAGTTGCCCATGGTTCTAAGGTTGTAGCCACATGAACTTTCCCCCTGCCATGTGACCTTGTTCAGGTCCCTTTTAGACAGTAATGTTGGTAAGACTTCATGAGTTTAGCTTCCTTGACATAGCTAGGAGACAAAATCTCACAGAGCATTTCTTGTCCAGGCTTCTGCTGTCTTACTTTGTCTTTTCGTGCAACCAATTCCTGAGATTTACACATAAGAGTTGTGTCAATCAATTGAAACTAGACAACAACACTGAATTTTTATCAGCTGTGAATTTCTCTGTTCCTCTCCACCTTCTGCAAAGAGAAGTTTCATTAATAACAGAGGGGAGAAAACTAGAGTTGTTTGTGGATGGAAGGATAAATATTTAGAACGTAGTTAGGGATTATGCTTGCTTAGTAAAATAGTAGTCATAGGTTCTCTTCCAAAATCCATGACTTCACTAGCCATGAGTAATTGTCTAGGTTTTCAGTACTCAGCATGATTTCCCTCTTGCCGAGCGGGTCTTAAGTCCAAATAGAGAGCTGTTGGTTACTACCAACGTACGCATCCCATTCGCGCACCCTGAAGGTTATCAACCCTAGTTGTGTGGCTCATAGGCATCAAAGCTGGGTAGGACTATTGATTGCCTCTCCCTTTTGAAAATTTACATGGTGCTTTCTGGTACCATGAAAGCTAGTTCTAAGAAAGGAGGCATTCAGGTCAGATCCAGTTTGGGTACTTTGGGTCCTGTGTCTGAAGTGAATGGTGTCTTCAGCAGTAGGGACTTATCTTCAGTTTCTGGAGGGCAACCAAAGGGCAGTATCAGTATTCTGTAGTGCTTTGTGGGTCACTTAGACAACCCTAAGCAACAACTCTAAAGATGACTTCTCATGCCTGATGTTGAGGTTTTTCATAGTCTTCTGGTTAGAGGAAATATTGTCAGTCCAGTTGAGAAAATTCCTTTTAAACTGTAAATGTATACAGAATGTGCATGCCATTGGCATTTCAGGTAGATAGCTAATGTATTGCTCATGGCATTTTCAGATATATTTGCCATTATTTCCCTAATCCCTTTTCTGTATTTATCTCCCTCGAATTTTCTATCTCCTCCCTGAGTCACTTCTACCTTGCTATTCCATTTCTATTGCTCCTTCTCCTCTGCTCCCACAATGGTCCCTTTTACTCCTGGTTTCTACAGTTACTCCAGCTTATGGGCTCATTTGAAGATATGGGGCTAGGAATCTCAGATGAGAGAGAGTCTATAATGTTTGTCATTAAATGTTCTTCTTATAAGAATCTATAAAGCAACTATGAAATGTTTCTTAAGCTTTAAATCCAGCCTTTCTAAAGGCATATGTAGAATTCAGGTTTCTAAAATAGCTTATATCTAAGTCTTTAGTGTGGTTTGTTGAATGCTTGTGTAGAATTCTAGGCAAACCACCAACACAAAATAAATATATATTAAATGAATGAATGAATTTTAAAAACTCCCTCAGGTAAGTATTTTCTGCTATCATATATTAACTATTTTTAGACAGAATTATACTTATGCAGGAAAAGCTTACAGCTAGATTTCTATAATGATCTTGGTTTTAAATACAGGGAATGAGCTGCAGACCATAGGAGTTAGCAGAGAAAAATTCAGATGTTGACAGTAAAGATTAATGAACCATCTTTCCTTAATTGGTAGCATCCAGTGTGTATTCCCTTCAGCCTTTGTCAAGTGGCAGAGGACCCAGCAGTCATACACACTCTATTGCTTGCTGAAATTAAAAAAAAATAATAAAACAGGTAATGTAAGCT
Organism: Ondatra zibethicus; assembly: GCA_004026605.1. NCBI lineage: Eukaryota > Metazoa > Chordata > Mammalia > Rodentia > Cricetidae > Ondatra > Ondatra zibethicus. The sequence goes on along the minus strand of PVIU01007003.1, from coordinate 75,794 downwards.
TCTCAATGCTGTAGATGATGGTGTTTTTTAAAGTTACAGTTGAAATAACAAAACAATTTGTGGGTGAATAGGTCTTTGTGATTCATAATTTAGTAGGTGGCATGTTGAAATTCATCAAGTTGACTTGAAAATAAAAATTGTCCAAGAGAGCAATTAATGTGCAACACTTTAGGGAATATTGCAGTCTCTACTCACACTACATATTTGAGAGTGTATTTTTATAAAGAATATAGGTAAGGAGTGAACGCTTCAGGTTTTGTGATGTACAGTTACTGAAAAACCCATTTTAAGGTGTGCCTAATGTAAATCTAGGCAGGAAGCAATTTTGTGTATATAATTCATGTTAGATAAATATAAATTTGCTTTAGGTTAAGGTGTTAATGCAATATTGTACAGAACAAATAAGAAAAGAGGTTAAGTCAAAGCTGTTTTTAAGGAATACAGCTATCATCTCTTAGGTAGCTCTGTATGCTGTAAATATCATTGGCTAATAAAGAAGCTGTTTTGGGCCTGTGATGGGGTAGAGCAGAGCTAGGTGGGGAAAACTAAACAGAATGCTGGGAGAAAGGAGGTGGAGGCAGAGAGAAGTCATGGAGCCACCACCAGAGAAAGACACACTGAAACCTTGCTGGTAGATCACAAACCTCATGGTAAAATATAAAATAATGGAGATGGGTTAATTCTAGATATAAGAGGTAGCTAACAATATCCTTAAGTAGTTGGCCCAGCAGTGATTTAATTAGTACAGATTTGTGTGGTAGTTTCTGGAGTCTGGGAAGTTGGGAAATGAACAAGCAGCCTTACTACTATGTACAGTTGTTGAAAAATCCATTCTAAGGTGTTCCTAATGTAAATCTAGACAGGAAGCAATTTTGTGCATATAATTCATGTTGGATAAATATGAATTTGCTTTAGGTTAAGGTGTTAATACACTATTGTACAGAACAAATAAGAAAAGCAGTTCAATCAAAGCTGTTTTTAAGGAATACAGCTATCATCTCTTAAGTTTGATGGGGAATTATTTTCCCATTTTCGTAATTCAGAGATGTATGAAGCAAATGCTGCCAGTGTTGTGTAATTGAGAACAAGCTAAGTTTTGTAACTGTGTGCATCCTTCAAGGACCAAATTAAGATAGCCCTCCTTAGAAAGTCCATAAGAAACCTTTCTACTCATAAGTTAAATACTGAGTCCTGGAGAAAACTCACGAATCAAGGCACAATCTGAATAACTGCTTCATAAGCTCAAGATATCTTAGAGTAATCCAGACTATGGCTCTATTTCCTGTAAGTGTGATTACCTCTAGAAGTAATGAGAAATATATAAGAGGACAAGATCAGCATAGTCGATGCAGATAGGTAAGAGTCAGGTGGAAGGTCACTGTATGGAGTCATGTGTTGATTAGAAATCTATGAAGAAATAGAAACCTGATAGTGACAATTTTCCCATGCCCCCAAATCCCCTTTGACAAAATCAGGTTCCTTTCTTAGACTTAAAACTCACAATGTGAAAGTATGTTGTCATATGCATGGAAGAACAGACTGAGCATACTCTTACCTTTCAAAGAATATGCCCAAGGTCTATTTAATTTCCTAAGCCAGAAACAAAGGGATCAACTCGCCATTAAAAGGCTACCAGCAGCAAGACCTCACCATCCATCATGAGTTGTCTTCATATGTATCAACACACACACACACACACACACACACGTTGTCTGTTCCACAGGAAAATGTAGCCACACACTTATCTCTACTGCTTGCAAAGGAGCTGTCTAAATTGTAACCTGATTCACGAATTTTCTCCAGTAAGTCAGTATTTATTTATGAGTAGACTTGAACTCTCAAACTCTACTCTGGTCTAGAATCTAGGCCCAACTTTTCATATCTAAAAAGAATTACACAACTTTTCTCCAAATTCAGAGTTCTTTTATACATCCTAATATCCACCAGAAAATTTGCAATAGCTCTTTGGATTTTTTTTAATGTGTCAAAAGTCATGTTCTTATACCTATTCCCTGTACTTGGCAGTGAACTGTGGGGTTATAGGCCATGTAGGATTGGTGTTGAGGTACTTGGGGTTGACATTACCATCTTGAACTAAAAGAGAAAAAGATGTCCCAATTCCTGCCTTCCCTGAATCTTCCCATGGAGTTCTTGGTTGGGTACAATTTTCAATACAGAACGAGCTGTGTAATTCTTTATGATCATCAGAAATGACTTAAGGTGGGAAAGATCTATTTTGGCTCATGGTGTAAAAGGGATTTCAGATATATATGACAGGGATGGTGGAGTTCATCATGGTGAAGTACCTGCCACTCCTCACATCACCTTGGACCAGGAAGCAAAGAACAGCATAGTAATGTTCAAGAACCTGTCCCTCATAAGGAAGTTCTTCCAGTCAATTCCCCCCTCCTTAAAGTTCCATAGCCACTTAAATAGTACTCTAAATTTGAGATCAAGTGTTAAAAACAAGAACCTATGTGGTTATTTCATGTTCTATTCATGATGAAACCAGTAAAAATATGAGAATATGCCCCCCTTGTTAGAAATGATCAAGAAGCCTATGAAAGTCTTACAGAGCATGAAGCCAATGATGGCCTCTTCTACACACAGGGTTCTGTAAGATGACATAGGTTATACACCCAGGAATCAGCCACTATGTGTTTTTCTTGCCACATGGGAGATCAAACCCAGGGCCTTGTTCTGTCTAGGCAAGTGATTTAACTCTGAGCTATAGTCCTAGGTTGAAGAGAAGATTTTAGTAGTACACTATTTTTTAAACCTGTTTACCTATTTACTCTGTGTTTGGGGAACAACACATGCAGGGGCTGGGGAAACAATCTGAATGGTGATAACCAAGGGTTGATTGTTTTGATAAGAACAACCCCTTGAACATATCAGAGTTCATCAGAGGAGTTTGAATTCCTCTGGGCATTTTAAATTGGAGTCAATGTTTCAAACTAGATGCTACTGGAACTGTTACATGTATTGGAGACTCAGAGCTAAAGAAAAGTTACCTTTAGTGTCCAGATGTTCTGGAGGAGGTAGGCGATCCCATCTCTGGAATATTACAACAGATGTCCAAGCTTCCTGTGGCTCAGTGTGGTATGACATTCACCATCTTTGTGCCTATCATTGCAGAGGAACAAGCTGAAAACACATCACTTCCTGCACCTGGTGTATCCTTTTTACTAGTTAGCATGTTTTTTAGGTAGACACATCTGTGAGGATGATAGATGTGTCTACCACTGTTATAGAAAGCAAATCCTCTTCTGAACAAGGGAGAAGACTTAAAGGAACTGACTCTTCCATCTTCATTAAAGTAGTAAATGACACAAAAACTTACCAAATGTGGAGAGCAGCTATTATTAAAGAAAGTGTTACTGAGTATAATAGACACTAAAATCCCAATAGCTTCAAAGAATGGCATTCTATTTCATGTCCAGATCAAATGTAAATAGAATTTGAGGAGAAGATATGGTCAGCATCACTATTCAGAAAACAAAGCCCTTGAAGGTTGTTCTAGACTTCCACTCCAAGCTTCTGCAGTTGGTGCCAACTGCTAGCTAGCTGGCAAAAAGTGGGAGAGGATGGTGGAGGGCCAGCTTCCATGACCCACCCTTTTCCATCTTCCTTTGGTCAGTTCTTAGTGCTAGGTCATGGTCCACTTGCAGAAGAGACTGGGAAACTTAGTTGTGTTTCTGATAGAAAGAGAATGGACAGGCAAAGAAGTCTGTCTTTCTCATCTTCAGCTCTTTATCAGCATACCTATCCTCTGCCTTGACATTTCTATGCTTTCTGTCTACCATGTATCACTTTGATCAAATGGCCTTCAAAACTGCTTGCTGCATGCTTCAACCACATGCTCCCTTCTCTCTGGTTGTCATTTAACATTATAGTATGTATCTTCTTGGGTTTTCATCTACATATTTCTTGTTGACATTAATAAGGATGACTAGGAACATTTTTTCTTACTTCAACTCTTATACAAGTATAAAACATTGTCCCCCAAATGGATAATGAATAAAGCAATACATGCACAAATAGTTTTGTTCTCAACATCTATTAAAAAACCTTTTTGATAATGTTTAAATATATGCAGGGGATGGGCTGATTATTATCTGAATTTACCATTTGTCATTTATGCACCTGTATCCTAACCTTTGTGTGACCTTTGGGTTAATAGAAGGGAAATAAACTCTTCAAAGACAGTATTCAGCAAACCTCTTTGGGATGCTTAGACTGGTCTTCTCATGTTGACATTCTCCAGTTTTGAAATTCAGACATAATGTGTACACAGAGATTTGACATTTGAGATGAATTTACTTTTTTCCTCCAATTATATCATGGAAGGGAGAAACAGTAACTCAGAGTAGAATGGAGAGGCTATAGGAGTGAAATACTGTAATAATGCAGCCAGACAGGCCGGAGAAAAGATGAGCAAGAAGCCTGACTCTGAGTAGTAGAGACTGCACACTGACAGAGAAGGTCATGAGGTTACATTAGCCTTTCATTACATAACCACCAGCTTAACTGTGCAATGAACAGAATACACACATATCACCATCTTAACTGTGCAATGAACAGAATATGGTTGATCCATTAGAAAATTGGTCATTAAGCTTCCTGGTTTTTATTTTTTTCTTCTTCAACATAGTGAGTTAAAAGAGTACAGAAATCTTGTCTTCATTATGAAATCTCATGCTGAAAGTCAAACTGAATGGGATTTTAAACACACTCGGGTTTGCAAATGGACAGCAGTCTTCAAATTCCTTTGTAAGTTGTATCAAAGCACCAGAAATTACTTTGTATCTCTTCTAAATTAGTTTTGTTTGAATCATGATAAAAGCTAAACTCATGAACACCTCACCCCTGACTCTCTGTGTCCTGATGAGAGCAGAGCTTGATTATACTTTAGCTTTTGATGATGAATGCCAACTGTGGAGACATGTCCAGCAGGTTTTCAATGAGCTATCACATGTCTTCCTCTAACAGACACAGAACCAACTTCAGAGTTGGGACAGGATCTGAGAAAGTAATCACATGTCCTGAGAAGAGGGTCCCTTGTCATCAGGATATGAAAAGGTGCATGTGTCTTACCTCTACCTCAATTTGTGGAGGAGAGGCACAAAAATTAGACTGCTGGGTTCATCATCAACACAGCCACTGGTGACCTGGTGTGCTACAAAATTCTTCTGGTCTTCCACATTTTGTGTGACAATTTCCAGAACAGCGTTTGTCCCTCCTCTTCACAGCTTGTCTCCATGGAGGCATAGGGCAAGGATGAGAGTGATTACTGAACACTAATTTGAATATAAAATCCATGGCCATTTGAAAGGGAAACCTTTAGGAGCCTGTGTAATAAATCCCTGGGGAACTTGAGAGAGATGAGCTGTGCCTAATTACATCTGACATGACTAAAGCACACAGGGTTTGCGGAAGAGTGCAGGGCCAATTCCCCAGATCCTCTGTTCAGCACTATTCAAAGTTCAGAATAGTTTATGCACTTAGCTAATCTACAGCTGTGTAGTTAAACCTCCCCCAGACTCCTCCTAATGGCCAGGCATGAGAAATCAACATTATAAGGTTATATCATTAAATATTTTAAAGACAAATGGAAAAGAATGGGTGAGACTGTCTGACTCATGAGTTGGAGTACCATGCATTGACTTCATCCACGTTGGCTGCAGAAAACAAAGATCGCTCCCACCACAACAGGGCTGAGTTTGCTGAACTAAAGTGGCCTCCCGTTGCTGGGAGCAACTGCTGTCCAGTGTGGGCAGCTGCAAACACAGCATGCCCGTCCCTAGCTGGGTGGTCCTGATGAGCCAGAAATCTTTGTGATTCCGCAGGCCCTTTCTCATGAGCCTCTATTATGTCTACCTGAGAATTCTTGTAAGAACTTCCAGGTACAAGGAACATTCTTATAAATGATTCTTGACCATAAATGAGAAGAACTGAAGAAAAAGAAAACATTCATTCTTAGTAGGGCTCAGTCAACAGCATCATCTCCCACTGCTTAGACTGCCCAATAAGATTGTGGATTCATGAGCTTTGGAATTCAGCACCTGCCAGAGAGTACCTGACAAGCTTTCTTGATTGGACAGTGCTCTGGAAAATCAACCACAGTGAGAGGTAATTCATAATCTTTTCATTTATATTTCTTTTTTTTGTCATGGACTTGACTATACTGGGTATTGAATAGTCCTGATCTCTCACGTTAGATAGCTCAGTTGAAACAAGCCTGGGTTTCTGAGTCTAAGAGACAAATGAACAGGCTGGCCAGTCTTACTAAGCACACACTTAACTTTCTTATGTTCTTGTCCTCTTGTCTACAAAGTGACTTTTGGTACCCTCATATTACAGGTTTATTGGTGAGAATTGACTGAAATAATCCATGAACTCCAAAGCCTGGTTCTCTTCCCAGGACTTCTAGAGGAAGAGTCAAGAGGTTCTTTCTCCCTATTCATTTTTGGCACTAGGTGGTAAAACTACAGGCCATATTTGAACTTGGTTTCTATGCAGATGGGTTTGTAATCACTTTGAGCATACCTGGACACTGGACTGCCTGGTCTACTCTTGTGTTTGAAGATTATGGGACATTTCTCAAGAGTACTAAAATTCCCTGCTTCACCCCCTTGTCTCAGCTGGATTTGTATAAGGGGTCAAAGGAAACCCCAGAATCTCTGATCCAATTGAAGTATTCACTGCTGAGATTAGCCTCCTTGCTAGCCTGTCTCTTATGTTCTAAGGAATAGGCTTATTCCTGCACAGGGCCAAGCTTACAAGTGTCAACTAATTTAATCCTCTTAAGAATTTCTGAAAGGCATCTCTCTCTCTCTCTCTCTCTCTCTCTCTCTCTCTCTCTCTCTCTCTCTCTCTCTCTCTCTCCTAATAAAAAAAGTCAAGAAACCTTAAACAGTTTTCCCAAAATCCTATGAGGCTCTATCACTCACTAAGTGTCCAGATGAGGAATCAAGCTCAGGCAGTCTTGTTCCTGAATTTATGAATTATATAGGGCACAATAATAAGAGGTTATATTTTGCTTCTTATTGTAGCTTAGCCCAAGTCACGAAAGCATGGTGGGTACTTAATGGCAGGTGCATATGTGCATGAATGATGCTTTAGTAACTGGCCCATTCTCTCTGCTTTTATCAGACATATGACTTATATCATAGTGTTTAGAATTTTTACCTCTTCATCTTGCTAGGTATATGAGCCAGAATATACAAGATACATTGGTGAAGGGCAGGGCCTTGTTTTATAACATTTCACACTATTACAAGAATAGTTAAAAGGTCACATACTTCACACAAAAAGACTGGAAACAGCTTTCTAAGGGGACTCCAGACAAGTTGTTGGAGAGGATTTATGTCCCGCCCCCCAGTTCAACCTCTACCTTTACTGTTTCCTCGCACCCCCCCACAGCTTTGGTTGGGTATTTTCAAAATTAAAATACAGCAGAACAAACCATGTAAGACTAAAACAGATACATGAGATCACCCAACAGAGCCAGACAGGTGTTTAGAGTATGGAAGCAGCGAGCTGTTGTAAAGAGACCGTGTTGCTAAATAATGCATTGGCTCACATCATTCATGTTTTCATAAAAAGAAGCCCCCAGATTCCTCTTTGATGGTAAACTTGTCCTTCATATTATATTCAAGTAGAGTTTGAATTCTTATACTTTGCATTATACCCAGGAAATGGTATCAGTCATAATATTCAAGGAGACGTGAATTTCCCTGTATAGACAGGACATGGGTGGTAACAACGGTCACAGTTTTGTGTTGAGGTGTTTGAAATCGCTCTACTTTCCTAGATGGAGGTCACACCCAATTCTGCGTCATGGATAATGGTGGCAGCTCTGCTTCACCTTCCTTTAACTGCTTACCTATTCATTCACCTCAAGTATTTTAATAATACTAAAAAAGAGTTTGACTTTATTATACATTGGGTATAAAAGTATGCAATAACCCTTTTCCTAAAAAGGCTATAATCATGTCTACAAAATGCTAGTAATTATCTGCGTGCATGGGTAAGTATACGCTAGTTTCCTGAAAATCCAAGAGACATATCTAACCATTTCCTAAGCTTCAGGGCATGCATATAATTTGAACATTATTTCTACAATGCCAATGTACTTTCTTTCTTCCTTTTCAGCTAAGAGAGTGATTAGGATGATAATAGGAATAATACTTGGGCTTAGGGAGCCTTTGACTTAGGTTTGCCATGGTGGTTTCTGGCTCTGCAGCAAGCTTGTTAGATTGATGTTAGCTTTATATGGCATTGAGTTTTTCATGCTTCTTCCCTCTGGGCTTCATCTTTCTCTAATAAAGCAACTCATCCACATTCCTGTCTTGAATACCAGCACTTAAAATGAACTGTCTATATCCGAGTAACTTAAAAAATAAAAAGTAACTCAAATAATAGTAAAGAATTGTTCTCTCTCTTTTCCTACCTAGCTGCACCTGTCACATACATGTACTGGTCCCTGACATGAGGCTCTGATATTGATCTGGAGGTTTATCGATCTCCCACTTAATATAGGAATACTGTCTACCAATAACCTGGGTGGTTCCAGAAGCACTCACTTAATCTTCTTTTGTTCACTTACAAAATGAAGAGAAAATCTTTACTAGGGTGACTATTAAAGCAGTCCAGTGTGTCTTTTGCCTAACTGAGCCCTGAAATCTGATGAAATACATTTTAAGCTAGTGTCTGCTTTTGTTATATTAATTTGGGATTGGATTTCCTCCAGTGGTTCAAATGAAATGAGAGCATGATCTTAAAGTATTTAGTTCACTGTCTTTCCTTTTTTCTTAATTTGAATCACAGTTAACTCTTTGCAAGATATTTCTAAAGTAGGAAGGGCACATTTCTTCCCGGTGATATTTGAGAGGGCTCCAGTTTCACCCCTGTGGTCCCTCAAAGAAAACTTGAAACAGTTTCTCTTCTCATTTCCTATTTCTTATTGGCTTTTCTGCTTATAAACAGGCATCTAAGAAAGTTCTCTCAATGTCATTAGCTTAAAACAGTAGAGGAGGTCACTTAGTTCATGACTCTAAAATTTGAGTGGATTTCAACAAGAAAGGTATGTCTCTACTTCATGGAAATAGCCATGGTGACTCAGTTGGTCCAGAGGAAGGCTGATCCTGGATAGAGACTGGGAGCACAGTCGGCTCTTTACTACTGTAGGTAAAAAACAGCAGAGCTAGAAGCAGCCATTCTATTGAATCTAGAACAGTATCATTCCTGGCTTGTTTAGTTCATCCAAGAATTCTTAAATGATGCTTACATTTATGGGTAGGGGACACATGGCTCCATTGGAGGGAATGTCAGTGATATAGACCATCTTTCATATTTCAAAAATCTGTACTCCACAAAATTGGAAAACTTAAAGGAAATGAACAATTTTATGGATAAATATCACTTACCAAAATTAAATCAGATAAGCAAATTATATAGACCTATAACTGCTAAGGAAATAGAAACAGTCATTAAAAGTTCCCACCAAAAAGAGCCCAGGGCCAGTTGGTTTCAGTGCAGAATCCTACAAGATTTTCAAAGAAGACCTAATACCAATACTTTTCAAATTGTTCCACACAATATAAACAGAAAGAATATTGCCAAACTCTTTTTATGGTGTTTTATTGCCATGATACCCAAACCACACATAGATATTATTAAGAAAGAGAATTACAGACCAATCTCACTTATGAACATTTATGGAAAAATACTCAATTAAATACTGGCAAACCAAATCCAAGAACACATCAGAAAAATCATCTACCATGATCAAGTTGGCTTCATCCTAGAGATGCAGGGATGGTTCAACACACAAAAATCTGTCAATATAATCCACCATATAAACAAACTAAAAAAAAAAAGAAAGAAAAGCAAGAACACATGATCATCTCATTAGATGCTGAAAAAGCCTTCAACAAAGTACCACATCCCTTCATGATAAAGGTCTTAGAGAGAACAGGGATACAAGGAACATACCTAAACATAATAAAGGCAATATGCAGCAAGCCAACAGCCAACATCAAACTAAATGGAGAAAAACTCAAAGCAATCCCACTGAAATCAGAAACAAGGCAAGGCTGTCCACGCTATCCATACCTACGCAATATTGTACTTGAGGTTCTAGCTAGAGCAATAAGATAGCAAAAGGAGATCAAAGAAATACAAATTGGAAAAGAAGTCAAACTCTCATTATTTGCTGAAGATATGATATGCTAATTTACATAAGCAACCCCACAAATTCTACCAAGGAACTTCTACATTTCATAAACACCTTTAGTAATGTAGCAGGATACAAGATTAACTCAAAAAAATCAGTAGCCCTCCTTTACACAGATGATAAATGGGCTGAGAAGGAAATCAGAGAAACATCACCCTTCACAATAGCCACAAATAGCATAAAATATCTTGGAGTAACTCTGACCAAACAAGTGGAAGACCTGTATGACAAGAACTTTAAATCTTTGAAGAAAGAAATTGAAGAGGACACCAGAAAATGGAAATATCTCCCATACTCTTGGGTAGGTAGAATTAACATAGTAAAAATGGCAATCTTACCAAAAACAATATAAAGATTCAATGCAATACCCATCAAAATCACAGAAAAATCCTTCATAAACTTCAAAAGAAAAATACTCAATTTAATATGGAAAAGCAAAAAACTCAGATAACCAAAAGAATTCTGTACAATTAAAAAAAAAACATCTGGAGGCATCACCATCCCTGTCTTCAAACTCTACTACAGAGCTACCGTACTGAAAACAGCCTGATATTAGCATAAAAACAGACAGGAGGACCAATGGAACCAAATTGAAGACCCAGATATTAATCCACATACCTATGAGCACCAAATTTTTGACAAAGAAGCAAAAAATATAAAATGAAAAAAAGAAAGCATATTCAACAAATGGTGCTGGCATAACTGGATATCAATACGTAAAAGAATGAAAATAGATCCATATCTATCACCATACACAAAACTAAAGTGCAAATGGATCAAAGACCTCAAAATAAAACCAACCACACTGAACCTCATAGAAGAGAAAGTGGGAAGTACACTTGAATGTATTGGCACAGGAGTTCACTTCCTAAATATAACTTCAGTAGCACAGACATTGAGAGAAACAATTAATAAATGGGACCTCCTAAAACTGAGAAGCTTCTATAAAGCAAAGGACGTGGTCAACAAAACAAAACTACAGCCTACAGAATGGGAAAAGATCTTCACCAACCCCACATCAGACAGAGGACTGATCTCCAAAATATACAAAGAACTGAATAAATTGGTCGTCAAATCAAAACAAAACAAAAACAAAAAACCAAATAATCCAATTAAAAAATGGGGGACAGACCTAAACAGAGAACTTTCAACATAGGATTCTAAAATGGATGAACGACACTTAAGAAAATGCTCAACATCCTTAGCCATCAGAGAAATGCAAATCTAAACAACTCTGAGATTCTATCTTACCCCTGTAATAATGGCCAAGATCAAAACCATTGATGACAACTTATGCTGAAGAGGTTGTGTAGTAAAGGGAACACTCCTCCATTGCTGGTGGGGATGCATATTGGTACAGCCACTTTGGATAACAGTATAGCAATTTCTCAGAAAATTAAGAAACAACCTACCTCAAGACCCAGCAATACCACTTTTGGATGTATACCCAAAGGATGCTCAATTGTACCAAAAAGACATGTGTTCAATTATGTTCATAGCAGCATTGTCTGTCATAGCTAGAACCTGGAAACAACCTAAATACCCCTTGACCAAAGAATGGATAATGAAAATGTGGTATATTTAGGCAATGGAGTACTACACAGCAGAAAAAAATAATGATATCTTGAAATTTGTGGGCAAATGGATGGATCTAGAAAATATCATATTGGTAATTCAGACCCAGAAATGCAAATATCATATGTACTCACTCATAAGTGGCTTTTATACTAAAGCAAAAGGAAACCAGCCTACTATTCACAATTTCAGAGAACCTAGACAACACAGAGGACCATAAGAGAGATGTACATGGATCTAATCTACATGGGAAGTAGAAAAAGACAAGATCTCCTGAGTAAATTGGGAGCATGGGGACCATGGGAGACGGTAGTAGGGGACGGAAGGGGAAGGGAGGGGAGCGGAGAAAAATATTTAGCTCAATAAAAACAACATTTTTTTCAAAAAAATAGACTGTCTTTATGCTATCAGTCCCTGTAACTCTTAATTAGTTACCCAGGGAAGAAACTTGGTCTTCCCCTTTAAAGATTTCTTCTCTCTTAGCCTCTTCTAAATAACCCATCACTGAAATATATAATATATACAGCATACATATAATATTTCATTGTAATTTAGTCATATATTAACTATATCATACCCATATATCAACATCAACTATCAAGCCCTCTTAACTGGCCCCAGATTCTTGCCACATATTTTGATTGCCATCATCCCTGTAGCACACTATTCCTGAGCAGATTCCTCACTGGTCTGCCTCCAGCCTTGCTGTCTCCAAATCTACTCAATGTTGATTTTGCTTTTAATTGCCTAATGTCACTGTCCTGTCTAATATGCTCCAAATGTCTCTTTTTTGCTGCCAAGGTTACATGCAGATTTGTTTGTGTGGCTCACCAATGCCCTATATCATCTTCCTTCTCAGTAGAAGTTTTCATCTCTTTCTGTCTAGTTGAAGTATTAAGCTTTACACAAATCTATGTGCAAGCAAGCTGACCCTTTCTTTGAAATGTTCTTTCCTGCCCTCTTTTACTCCCATGGGTCTCCAATCCCTTTGCCAGTATCATATCTCATTCTTCAGATTCTGAGTGAGCTTTATACTAGTCACCTGACCTGGAAAACAACCTCATTCATTTACCCATTCACACATATTGAGTACCAATGATTTTCCAGGTGTTCTTATTTACCCTGTAGGTGCTATAGTGAGTAAAAGAGAAAAAAGAGCCTTCTGATCTAGGATTTAGCCTTCTAGGAGGAAAATCCAGGCAAACAACATGGTGTCCATACACACAGATGCATAAACATACACATAAGTAAGAATGAAAGTCAATCTCTTTGAAAATGCATGCAGAGACCCTGAGATATGTGTGTGTCGTTAGGTTTAAAGACTGTAGGAGCCAGAGAAACTGGAGTTGCCTAGCGGGAGAACAAAACAAAGAGTGGGAACAGAGGTGATGAGCCAGACCACAGACAGCCTGACAAGCAGCTAGAAGGACTTAAATATTTTTGTCTTATTTAAATATTTTTCCATTTATCTTACGTACCAATTGCAATTTCCTCTCTCTCCTCTTCACCCCTCTCCCCTACTCTGCCTTTCATCTACCCCATTCCCATCCACCCCTCCTCTGTCCCCATTCTGAAAGCAGCAGGCCTTTCATGGGTTTGAACAAAGCATAACATGTCAAGTTGAAGCAGAACTGAATTCCTTCCCTTGTGTCAAGGCTGGGTGAGGTAATCCAGCTTGTGGAACAAGTTCCCAAAAGCAGCTAAGCACCAAGGACAGGTCCTGACCTCACTGCTAGGAGCCTAACAGAGAGACCACGCTACACAACAGTCACATACATGCTGAAGACTTAGGTCGGTCCCATATAAGCTCCCTAACTGTCGCTTCAGAATTCCTGAGCTCCGCAAGGACTTTACTTTTTATTTTAAGAAAGGTGGGAGACATTGAAAGACTTTTAGAAGAAAGAGTTGTTGTGACTGTGTTAAGGGTTCCCCTCCTTGCCTAAATTCTCCCACATTACCTGCTGAACTCATAATTTTTCATCCATCCTACAATATAATTTTCTCCCTCCCTGATGCTTAGATTGTGTAAGGAGAGATGCCCTACCCAGTTGTTAATATTTTATCTCCACTGCTACAACCCAGTGGCTATGAATCATAGGTTCTTAATAAACATGTGTCTTTTACACTGCAGCGAGTCAATGAAAGCCAGCCTGCATGCTAATCTTTAATCTTTTCTTATTTATTGCTACAAATTTCTTTAATAGGATTGATAGCAATAAATCTCAACTTCAAAGGATAAAGAAAAGACGTAAGAGCATCAAATGATAAACAAAGAGTAAAGAAAGAAATTTCCTAGAACAGTCATTTGTGGTACCTCCGCCCTTGATGCTGAGAAGTCCAGCACTCTGCACTCTGGGATCTACAGTGGGAAATGGCATCGGTCTATGTATGAGATCATAGAAATGGCCTTTCACTTCTCTGGAAAGAAATATTTATAGTGGATATTGCTCAGACTTCTGGCAGAGTGGGAGAGGAGATTTGGGGACTATAATAAGAGAAAAGGGACAAGGCCCAACTCATTAGCATACTTATATATCAATAAAAGACAACATTATGGTTCTAATATGTGTGTGTATGTGTGCATGTAAAAGTGTACAAACAATGTACATGTACAAAGGTTTCATTGCTACTTAAGTATACTTACTAGTATCTGCTGTGGGTCTAGTATTAGGCATAGAATGTCTCTTCTCTTCACAGTCTTAAAATACAGAAGACTACTGTATTGCTCAGATTTATGTTACTATAATAAAATATATAAAATGATATGGTAATAAAGAAAACAGAATTATTTTGGCTCATAGTTTTGCAAATTCTTGTTCAAAATTAAACAAGTCCTATTACATGGAACTTATAGTAAGGTAGCATATAATGATGGGAGCATTCAAAGCAGAACTTTTCACACCACAAAGCATACTCAGGAATAGAAAGAGGGCTTGGGTCTCACAGTCAACTTGAAGGACATGCCTACTGTTACCTAAGTACATTCTACAAGACCCTACTTACCAAAAGTGCCACCACCTTCCCTGAGTATCACCTTGCAGGGGCAAGGCTTTAACATAACTTGGACCTTTTGGGGAATACATTAAACTATAATAAGGCTTAACAATTACAGCCCTGTTTAGTAACCTAGTGGGGGCCAGGTGCTGAACAGAATATACTAGAAAGAAAAACATGCTGATACTGACTATACTGTTAGAATTTCTTGTATATCAACATGAGAAATTGCCCTATGACCAGGGTGTGGTATTCTGCATGGACAGTTATTCTTCAAACCTTACAAAGACTAACAGAATATAGTATTCTAAATGTTTTAAGAACTTAGAACTTTTCATAAAAGTGAGAAGCATCTGCTCCTGGCAGTACCAATTACTTCAAAAGTAAGATGAGCATCAAAGAGGCTCCTTATGGAGTTTGCTAGCCATTTGGAGAAGAAACTGCTCCTGCTTGGACTGCTTGATGTGATGCTGTATGAACTAGGCATTCAGGACCCACAGAAAAATGACTGCTGAACTTTCCTAAAGGTGAGACACTCATTTGGGTTCCTGCTTCATGAAAGAGTTTGCAGACATTCTGCAGGACACAGAAGAAAGTGACTGACAAAGTGCCAATGTAGCTGGAACTATCTTTGAAATTTTCTGCTGCATGGAAAAGTCTGCTGGATATAATGAGCCTATAGGCTAAAGATGGGTGCCCAATGTGACAGAAGAACTTTGAGTGACTGTCCAGGCATCAAGATGTCTCTGTAAATTCTAGAGTTTTGGAAGTTGTTTATAATACACTTCCTGTTTACTTAGGTAATATTATATTCTTCTGAGGTTTTTGATGGAGTTGAAGAATAGATAGTTATAATTATAGTTTTCCTTAGTTTTGATAAAAGATAAAGTAGTTATAAATACTGTAACTATAATTTTTCCTTGATAACTGTTATGTATGTAATTTTGCCATGTTACAGTTAAAATCTTCCTTTTGATTTAGACAGAAAAGGGGAGGTGATGCTGTATTCTCCTCTGTGTGCTGTGCATACCATTGGTTAATAAAGAAGCTTCTTTGGACCTATTGTAGCACAGAATAGGACAAGGTGGGAATTCCAAGCAGATAGATTCAGAGAAAGAGCAGGCTGAGTCAGGGAGAAGCCATGTAGCCACCACAGGAGATAGACACCAGATGCTAGATGGAACCTTACCGGTAGGCCATAACCACATGAAGATACGAAGAGCAATAGAAATGGGTTAATTTAAGATGTAAGTGCTAGCAAATAACAAGTGTGAGCTAATAGGCCAGCAGTGTTGTATAATACAGTTTCTGTATGATTATTTCAGGTCTGGGTGCCTGGGAAACAAATGAGTAGCCTCTGCCTTGGAGGGTGATTTGCTCCTGTCATTCCATCTCAAAGAGCTGTTATTGATCTTGGAGCCTAAGTACCATGGAAGGGCTTCTGTTATAAGTGTGCTTCTGTTTCTTGCACTATAATAATTAGGGTTGCTTGTGAGATCCAACCTCATCAACACGAGCCCTGTAGTGTAAGTTTCCTTTATCTCGTTCTCCATCTGAGGAGTGCAGGCTTGCATGCTTATAGGATTGTCTGCTCTGGATCCAGCCTTCTGACAGCTGAGCAGACTCCAGCTCTGGAAAGAAACAGAACACCAGCCAGGCTGTATCTACTCCTCATTTTCTTAAAATATCTCATCTTTGCATGTAGACTGATGTCCACTGCTGTACTATGTGTACGAGAGACATGCAGCCATGCCAAATAAAAACTAGCTTCAAGCATATACCCAATTTGAGGAGCTCACCCAAGTATAGTGTCAGCATGAGTCACTTACCCTGAACTGTTTGACTGTTGTGACTCTGATTTGAAAGTCACCACAATTGCTATCCATGACAAACAAGAAGGGAACTGCAATTTAAAGCATCTATAACAAAATAATCTACAAATAAATGAGATCTCCCCAAATTAAATGCTCCTTTGTGCAGGACAATGAGAAGTTCTATCTAATATGATAACATTGACAGGCTCTGGGAGTCTCCTTATTAAATAGTAATCCTTTCTCATGCAGGACTTTACATAATTTGGGGGAGAAAATTTATCAATCTACTTGATGTTGAACAAAAGACAATGCTCCTCTGCTTTTTGTATCCTCACGGCTGAAGGCGCTCCTGTGTGGACACTGTCACAGCTTTACATTGTTCTATGCTCTGGGCATTTCTCCACATACTGCATGCCTTGAACCCTACTGAAGGCAGAGAATACTAGTGACCTGCAATCTCCAGCTGTTAGTTTCCTCTTTGTTTATATGATGAATGGTTTAAATTTATTAATTAGTTACCACCTGGTACAAACCAAGAACTTAGAACTATTAAGGATTTATCACTGAATGAAACACAGAAAGAGCTCTGCCCTCAGCCGGTTTGTGTTTTGGCAATGGATATATTTAAAGAATAACGACAAACATCTAAGTAATTAATGTACATACTTGAAACTAAAGCTGCATTCAAGCAGAGAAAAGGGTGAAATAGAGTTAGGAGGAAATGCTCAGAGATCAGCATTAAAGAGTCATAGTGGGGGGCTGCTATGATGAGATCAGTGATGGCTCAGTGGTTAAGAACACTGGCTGCTCTCCCAAAGGTCCTGAGTTCAATTCCCAGCAACCACATGGTGGCTCACAACCACCCGTAATGAGATCTGGCTCCCTCTTCTGGCGTGCAGCATAAATGAAGGCAGAATGTTGTATACATAATAAATAAATAAATAAATCTTTTTTTTTTAAAAAAAGAGTCATAGTGGGATCAGCAAAGACTTAGAGAAAGTGATATAACCAAAGACTTGGAGGAAGTGCAGGAGTAAGGAAAGGTCTTCTTGGTTACAATAATCTGATAAGGCAAAAACTCAAAGTGGAATTACAAATGCCAAGAAGTTCTTGGAGATGATTGTAGATAAAGTCAGGTGAGTAAAGGCAACCAATGCCTGCTATAGAATTGATAACAGTCTTTCCATATTTTCTGTTCTATGTAATTTTCCCTACATAAGTTCAGTGGGAAGAAGCAAGGGGAGTGGCCAAATTAGTTGGGGTCTTGTAGTTAGTAGTGAGACATCTTTTTGTTATATTGAGATAGAATCCCATATGCCACAAGCCAACTTCAAGTAGATTGTGTGGCTAAGGGTGACTTTTAACTCTTGATCTTCCTTTGCCCTCTCCTGAATGCTGGCATTACACCATACCCAGTTCTTAGTTTAACTCTGTTTAAACCATTGCAGTTACTTAAGGAAAGTGTCTGCATAACACAATATATATTCCTCAAAGATTACTCTGGCTAGTTTTCAACCAGGATTATCTGTTTAGGGATAATAACCTGGAATGACAGGGAAAATAGGAATGGACCACATGTAACACAGAAGAAAGTTGTGGTTTCTATATAGGGCGAAAGGGGGACTGGAGATTTTGAAGATGATGCTAAAAAGAGTGAAGCTGAGGATGATGCCAGGGCTTCAATCTGAGCAACTGGAAAGATGGACTTGCTACCAGATGATACAAAAATAAGGGTTGGGGTCAGGAATTTCACTTTGGGTAGGTCATTTCTAAGAAGATGGCTAAACATCTAATGAAAGGATGTATAAGTCTGGGGAGAGAAGACGTGGGCAGGAGACAGAACTTGAGTGTCTGCAGGTAGGAAGTGGACAGCTTAGGGAGGTATGTGTAAGCACAGGGGAGTGAGTAAAGACAGAAAAGAAGACAAAGGTCTCAGCTGGGTCATTGTAGGATACATTTGGTGGAGGCTAAACAAAAATGACTATTGATGTAGTAGAAAGCCAGGAGGAGATAGCTATGCTAGCAAAATGCCTTGAGGAGTTGGTTCTCAGAATGTCAGACTGTGTTGAACAGTAGAGAAAGCTGATTACCGGAAATGACCAGTCTTTAGCAACGTGGAGGCCATGGCTCCATCACTGGTAACAATTTAACATGACTGGAATAAAATGTTGATTGTACAGGCAAGGGGGGTTGTTTTGTCTTTTCTTCTGCCATCATAGTAGGTTAAAGCACTACAGATAATATGTTGACAGAATAATTTTAATGAGTGCCATTGGGGATTTGTTTTAAACCCTTGGAAGCTATTCAGTTGTTTAATCTGGCCTTAGTATTCCCAAACTGGCATGGATCTTCACTGTAATCAAAATTCATTTGTTGATAAATCAGCCAAGAAAATAGATACAAATTTTAGAAAGCCCTTGACTTATTTGGATACATCAAATTATATTTTTACCCATTTAATATGAACTGAAAGTGTTAGTAACATACCTTATTAGATCTTGACAATTCAGAGCAATGGTTCTCAGCTTTCCTAATATCGCAACCCTTTAATACAGTTCCACACACACACAAAAATAGTTCCTCATGTTGTGACTCCCTACAATAAAATTATTTTTGCTGCTACTTTGTAACTGTAATTTTGCTGCTGTTATCCACCATAATGTACATATCTGATATGCAGGATAAATCTCATGTGTGACATCTGCAAAAGGGTTGTTCGACCCCCAAAAGGGTCATGGCCCAGTCAATTGCTTTAAAGCAAGCCAGGTTCTTCAAATAACACTCAAGGTTTTACTTGTCTTATGTGCTTCAGTTCCCCCAACGAAAGGATAAACTATTTGAGGAAAACAACCAGGTCTTATAATTTCTATATATCTTTTGAGTCCAGACCTGTTGTTGGCATGTTAGGTATGTAGTCAGTTTTTGTTGACTTAATTGTCTGTTCACACTTCAGCTGATTTTGCTCCCTGACATGTATGCCTCATGCCATAACAGCAAAGCAGAAGCAGATGACAACCAAAGAGAATACCTCTGTTTAGGGAACAGACAGAGTCTGTTTGAGAAACTGAGCGACAAGGAACGACTGATACATGCACCAGTAAAAGATGGGCAGATCACAGATTGTGGGCCAAGGAATTCCAGTGGCTGGACTGTCTGTGTAGGACAGACAGCCTTACTTGCACTCTGCGCCCTGGGCTGTTTGCTGTGCCATTGAGTGGCCACCAGTCTAGAGCTCCTTGGTTTCCTTAGAACATGTGCAACTAAGGGCCTGGGCAGAGGAGGACTGGTTTATAAACTGTACTTGTAGTTTTTGATGTGCGTGTCTGTTCATATTTGCATGTTTTTTCTTTGTTTGTGATAGAGTATTTCAATGTAGCCCAGGTTGGCCTAGAATTTGCCTGGCCTTGAAGTCACAAAGATTGGACTGCTTGCCAAGGGGTGGGATGAAAGGCATATGCCACCATGCTCAGAAAACTTAAAGGCTTGAAACTCAAATTATCTTATAGTGGTTGTAGAAACACATTCTAAGGAAATTATTCCTAAAATACTCTCCCATTCTTTCCCTTCCCCTCTGAATAAGATAATGAAAACTATTTTAAAAAATCAGTTAATATGGTGTGGGAAATTCACCTTGATAATTCAGTTGTTTTGAGTACTTGCAAAGCTACAAATATGCATAATTTTACATCCCCACTAGCAATGTACAGGAGCTCCAGTTAATTTTCTTCCTTTCCAGCAGTATTATTTTGCTAAAAATTAAAAAAAAAGAAATACTGAAATGGGGGGATGGCTGGAGAAATGGTTCAGCATTTAAATAGCACTAATTGTTCTTCCAGAGGACCAGGGTTCAATTCCCAGTACCCACACAGCAGAGCACAATGTCTGTAACTCCAGATGCAGCAGACCTGACACCCATAACAAAACACCAATACACATCAAAAAAAAAAAAAAAAACCCAAGTAGTTATTTTGCTTTATTTTCCACAAATAATTTTATTCTAACCAGTGTGATGGACATATGACAGGTAGTATTTCCGAACTTTTAGGATGCTTGCATATATCATTAAAGCATCTTTCAGCCTTTGATATTGTGTGTGCTATCTTTGCTTGCATGATCTATGAAAAGCAGCACATTTATCTGACTACGAATTTTAAACATTTTTTTGTACATGATTTCTGGCTGATCATATTTTTTCTTTTGCAAATTATAAAATTCTGTTGAGTTTTCTGTGCCTTTACGATTAATTTGTTAGAGCCATTTATGTAGAAAATATGGTTTCATTTTGTTTTATATTTTTCAAACATTTTCAAATTTGTTGATTGTGATTTTGTTTCCATGTTATTCAAACTAAGGACAACACTTAGGATTGTGAATCTTAATTCACAATCACTTCTACTTTCATAAATAAATAAAAAGAAATGATTTTAATTTTGTCAAATATTTTATTTTTTCTTCCTATTAATGTGCTTAAAATTGCATTCAGCTTAGAGTTAATATTTCATATGCTTATTATTATTGGATTTGAAAAATACTATAGTCACAATGTGAATAGCATCATAGCTAACCATGATCTCTCACCAAGGGGGAATTCATACTAATAGTTTACGATGCTAATGTCTGATCTCATGTGTACATTTGAAACTTATGCAATTATTTCTTTATGAGCATTCAGAAACCCATTCTTCTCCATCCTTTAGGCATCTACTATCAAATTTTTGTATATTTTTTCTGTCATATATTTGTATGTTTTATACATTATGCAAAACATAAAAGCATAATATGATTATGGTAGCTTAAATTAACATTTTAATTAGCTTTAATTAATTAACATTTTATTATCTGTATCAGCTCATTTATCTCACAAGATATTTTAAGATATATACATGTTGACACATAAAACCTTTGTAATATTTTTAATAATTGGATTCATGTTAGAATCTTTGAACACATAGTAGTGTGTTTGTTCATTCTGCTGGTAGAATAACTTAATTCCATTTGTCTTTTGGGGGGAACAACTTCACTTGTGTCTCCCACATACATGTCAAAGGCATGTATCTACATACATGAGCATTCTTGGACTATATGAGAGCGTGTTTTAGTTTGCCTTGAACTTATCATGTGACTCTCTGTGGTCCTTTGAGAAAAGTTAAAGTGTCTATCCTTTAGCTGTTTTGTTTAGATGAAAAAGGAGACAGGATCTCTTTGCCTTGGTTGTGCTGGGATTCCATGTGCTAACACATATCCTGTCTATAACAACAAGGACAGCTTCAGGATGCTAAGTGAATCACGACAAGCATAGAAAAAGATGCTATGGCCTGACATGGAACTTGAAAAAATAAGCATATAGAATCATGTAATACAATAGAGCTGTTAAGAGCACAGAACATCTCAGAAATAAGGTGATAAGAGTTCAGAGCAAAGAAGGAGTACAAAAAAAATCTGACTTAAATTTTATACCTCTGGTTTTGTTATGAATATTTTGACTAATGTAAACACTCTGAAAATGCCATGCAAATTATTTTCAGTAAAAATAAGTGTCCATACAGCAGTGGGAGGGCAATGAAAGTTGGGGGGAGATTTTCTTGGGGGCAAAGGAACAGGGGAGCATGGAGCTGAGCCAAAGCATGTGAATGTGTGGGGCCTGATGTACACAGACTTCTGAATAGTCTTTGCTTCTGGGAAAGAAGATGGTAGATACTTTTCAAGAGCCTCCAATGTCCATTAATTGTCATTTTAAGAAAGAGAAATCTATAGCAAAAGTGTTACTGCCTTGTTGAATGTGAGAAGTTGAATGTGGAAGCCTTATCACTATATTTGGCTCTTTTATATTGAAATGTTTTATAATTCAAAGGAATCTAATGAAAGTCAGGAGATGTAGGGAAATAGCCTTGGAAGAAAAAGAAGAAATGTTCTAAAATATTTTTAAATATTAGTTCATTTCAAATAAATTAAAGTTTTGCACTCACTATTTACCTTATGACTTTTTCTTTAACACAAAAATGGAAATGAGTTAAGTCAACTTACACCAATAATGTTTAGACAGAAGAACATATTTGCTATTAATTTTAAAAAGGAGCTATTTGTTTTTGAATTATTTGTCCTAAATTAGTAATTTCATTGCTTAATTTTTTAAAAGTAAAACAATGTTAGAATTATTTCCCTCCCCGCAATTTCTGAACATCCTATGCTGAGCAGACTAGGAAGGGTTCTGAAAGGTGTGTGGATTTCTTCTTCTTGATCTCTTTTCTTTGCACCAATTCAGGAACTCCAACTTGCTCAGTGCTTTGTCTTTGAGCCACTTGTTAGATTTTCCTAATGGCCTGTGGAACCAAACTTCAGAAGGTTTTTCTTTTTTGAATTTGGGTATATGGGTTTCAATAGATGGAACATCAAGTGTTGACTGGCCTGCATAAAACAATTCTATTAGCCGCACAGCATTCGATGCCTCCTATAATTGATGCAAACTTCATTAAAAAAACAACAGATGGCTTATGGCTGCAGGCAAAATGCCAGTCCACATGGTGAAGCCTACCATACTCTAGTCCACGGTAAACAGTGTTTTTAGTCACCTTGGGGGAAAAAATGCTGTCAATTTTTTTTCAGTAACTTTATTATTACAAACTTGCATCAAGTTCCTTATTAGCTTGTGAAAAATGGTAATAAAAATCTGGCACCCAATAGGCATTTGCTTTTTTCTACCCCTGCATAAATGCCCTCTGTAGAGTCTGAGGCCATCAAATAATACAATGAGTTCTTCACTTAGACAGTGCACAGGTGACTGACCATTGAGCCTTGGCTTTGCATACCTTCTCAAGTTGTTTAAAATATTGCTGTGAGAGTCAGAATCCTGTGGGCACAAAACCTGATGCTGGGTTTTGTTATTGTTGTTGTTGGTAGTAATGGGTGTGAATGTATGCGTGTTTGAAAAAGTGACTCTGTGAGGCTGGCCCTTGGACTCTTTGTAAACTGCGTTCAATCACAGACTCATGAAGCACTGCATTTCTTTCACAAGGGGCATCAAAGAAAGTTGAATCTTAGGGCGATAATTGCAGTCCTATTAAGTTCTGATGTGAACGCCAATGTTCATTGTTTTAAAAAAATCAATTAGTTTTTGTAATAATGTGTTTTGCTAGACAATTTTACGTGCAGAACATAACTCAGTATATATGTATGTATTTTATAGTCCCCCAATAAAGCTCAGATACATAAGAAATAAAGATAATTTTTATAAAGTTTATAGGAAATAGAGCTCAATATTAATTTGAGTTCAGGGAATTGAGACAGTTCATTTTAGTTAGTGATTCACGACAGCCTTCTTTGCAGAAACAGAAATAGCCTCTGGCTAATTTAAATAGACACGTGCGTTAGAGAACACTGGCTGAATGGGCAGAAAGGCAGAAGTATCAAGTGGGAATTGGGCTCCATGGCGTCTTATTCTGTTTAGGCTGCTATAACAGAAAGCTGGAGATGGGCAGTTTGTAAGGTGCAGAAAACGTGTTATTTTCAACTTTGGAGGTGGCAAATCAGAGACTAGTGTTCTGGAAGACTCAGTGTCTGATTGGCTCTCCTTCCCCACAGCCTACCATGGTTTCACTGTTTTTTGTTTTGTTTTTGTTTACAATGAGAAAGGGATCAGCAGATCAGTCGGGCTGAGGCAGGAGGATAGCCAGTTCATAGCAGCTTGTACTTGCCCAGATCCTAGCTCAGAAACAAAATGACAAACAGAAATCATGCTAGAAAAATGTATTCTATTCCAGTTTCTTGCAGAGAAGCATTAGTTATTGTGAAATACTGAAGAGCATCTTCACGTGTTCTTGCCGGGACTTTCATTCACTGGTGTTTTGCATACTGTAAAAGGAAACACATTACTGAGCATATGGATATAGTCAAAAGGACATCTAAATAAATCAGTTATAGGTAGGCATCATTCTGAGGTCTTTGATGGAAATGGTATTATTTCTTATAAAAAGAGTCAACTTTTGCTTATGGTAGACTAATGCTACTTCAGTTTATATAAGATACTACTTGGCATTAAATCAATTGTCTGAAGTTTTTAAAAAATAGCCTTTACAGAGCTGGTTGTGAAGGTGCCTACCCTTAATCCTAAATATTCAGGTAGCTAAGCAGAAGCAATTTGTGTGAATTTAAGGACCATTTGGGACACACAGTTAGTTACAGGCCAGTCTGGGCTGTACAGTGAGACCCTCTCTCAAGAAAAAAGAAATAAAAATATAAAATACTAAAATCCTTTATAAATTAAAAATGTACCTATAGTGCTTTACTAATACAAATGAGTTGTTTATATTATATTGTTAATTAGTATAAGGACAATTCATGTCATTGTGTTCATTTCAGCAGAACTAAACCATACCCCTTAATTTTTATTGGGTTTTATTTTTTTGGCTTTTTAAAGTTATTTGTTTTGAGGCAAGGTCTTGCTGTGCAGTTCCAGCTGGCCCCAAACTCATGGCAATTCTACTGCTTTAGCATCATAAGTGCCAGGATTATGGGTTTGAAGCACCCCAGCCTGCCTAAATACTTACTTTGAAATCAGTCAGCACTCTAAACCACTGGAGCAGGACATGACCTGCTGTGCCAGGGCATGCCTGAATAATAACAGGGGGGCTGAAGAAATCGTTTAGCAGTAGATCTCTTCCTCCATACTCACAAGAACCCAGTTCAGAGCACAGCACCCATATAAAAAGTTGAGTGTCCTAGGAAAACATTTATTTCCAGCTCTGGGGATCCAATATTACAGGATGCCCACCAGGGATGACCTCACCAATGAAATTTGTTGCCAACTGAACATCTTTATTCCATCTCATTGGGGCTTCATTCAGGTATTGGGACCCAAGTGTGTAGCCCTGGACATTTAGGGTAAGGGATTGTGTTTTGTTCGTTTGTTTGCTTTTTAAGACACAAACCATAACCTTTATTTCTCTCAGTATCTACAAGGAGAAATCTTGTGGAAGCAAACAGTTTAACAGAAGTCAAGGTAAGCAGTTCGCAGGAGGGGGGTTCCCCAAACAGACAGTTAACAGAAGCTAAGAGAAATTTCCTGGGAAATTGTGACCTCGGGTTCTTAGAATAAAGTTGGGTAATTTTCCACAGTGCTTCCCATCAATGACATCAAATTCTAGTTAAACTTTAAATGGCCCCAGCAAGAATACAAGATGGAAGAACTTTGGCACTATCCTGTCCTGTCACACCAACACACTGTTCTCTCTTATGCATGCATTTGCACAAGGGGGAAATATGTGTAAAATAAAATGAAATAATTAAAAGTCACATGATAACAACACAGTATAAAAATCATATAATGACCTTTGTTCCTGAAAACTGGTTTTACAATATACTTCAAAAAGTCAAACATTAACATATAAATGTGCTGATCTTTCATAGTCACAGAACTATTAAAAGACACTTTATAAAAGTATGTTTTGTTTTTACAAATTTCAATGTAATCATTTCAGAAACATATTACTTTACGTCAGATATTCCTAGATTGGCTTCAAGTCAACTTCCTTATGTGTGCTATTTTTTTAACTTCCTAGTTTGAGGTTAAATTTTTAAGTAAAGGATATCATTATTTCAACTTTCATTGATTCTCAGTATTGCTTGCAAGCCAGAATTAACAGACAGGTGACAGATCAAGTGCCAGTCATTCTGGTCCTCATTTGTATTACACAAAGAAGCTGCTGGGTGTGGTGGCACACACCTTTAATCCCAGCACTTGGGAAGCAGAGGGAGTTCAAGGCCAGCCTGGTCTACAGGGCAAGTTCCAGGATGGTGAGGGCTACACAGAGAAACCCTGTCTCGAAAACCAAAAGGAAGAAAAAGAAGAGATAGTATGGAACAAATCTTGCTCCATGCTTTTGAAGCAGCCTCCCTGCCCTCTTTTCCCAGATAACTAGCCTCTCCCCTCCCTAGGACATAATGATGAAAGTGACGCATTTTCAAAGATGTATAGGTCAAACGAGTAGGTTAGACTGAAAGGAAGGAAAAGTCAGCTTGTGGTAAGGTGACCTAACACTCAATAATTAAGAAAAAAGAGGTAAGGTGGTCAGGATATGCCAAGAATGACCAAGTGTTAGGACCTTGCAACCTTCAAGGCTCAGTAATAACTCTAAGGGGACAGTGGGCTTGGAAGCTGTTAATAGACAGAGATGAACCTTAAAGACTGGGAAGGATTCAGGAAACAGCCTGGGGCAGTTTCCAGAAACACACTAGAGTACAGAAATAAAGTTCAAAGTGTGAGGAGAAGGAACATGAATGACATGTGTAGACAGTGCCCTGTAGGAAATAGCAGAGAGGCAATAAAAAAAGGGAGAGATGGGTAGTCATCTTATTTTTGTTTGATGAAGCCTGTACAGTAGAGGAAGTAGCTTACAAGCAAAGGGATTCCTAGGAGGCCTTTACACAGTGTGTTTGGAGATAGAATCAAATAGCAGATGAGCACATTGAAGACCAAGAAAAGGCTGACATGATATATGTAACTAACTATACCAGTTCCTAATAAGAATTTATGTAATAGTAGCACAGAATTATTACTGAAGTTCATTTAAATATATACACAAATTCATTTCTAATTTATCAACAGTATGACTTGATTACTATTTTTCCATTCCATTTATGAAAATATTTAAATAATAGTACGAAGAAGATTGATGGATCTGGAGACACTTAGTCTATTGGAATTATCTGTGAGTATTAGAGTATATAACTATTAGATGATGCTAGCAACACCTCCTTTGTAGCAGATTACCAGAGTCTCTTAATGGTCCAAGGTGGGTGAAGCTCTTGATTCAAGAAGAGCTGGGGACCGTAGGACTGCAGGTGACAGAGGCTTTGTCACTGTCAGCAAATGGCTCATATAATTACCCTAGGCACCAACATACACCAGACAAATGAGTAAAATCATTAAGGAAAATGTGTCAAACCTTGATGATTTTCTCTTCACACTTTCTTTTCAGGAAATAACAACATTTAAAATAGGAAATATCAATGTATCTTAAATAATTGTATTATTCGCTGATTTAACCTGTGTAAAATAAATTGCATTGGTGTGGGAAGTCCTTCTGTCTATGTGTTGCTTTTATTGGTTAATGAATAAAGCTGCTTTTGGCCAATGGCTTGACAGAGTAAAGCTTGGCAGGAAATCCTGAACAAAGATGTAGAGAAAGAGTAGGCGGGGTCAAAAAGAAGCCATGTAGCCACCACTAGAGACAGACACGCAGGAACCTTTCCAGTAGGCCACATGCCTCGTGGTAAAATATTAAATAAGGGAAATGGGTTAATTTATGATGTAAGAGCTAGCCGATAGGAAGCTAGAGCTAATAGGCCAATCAGTGATTTAATTAATACAGTTTCTGTGTGATTATTTTGGGAGTCTGGCCAGCCGGGAATGAACAAGCAGCCTCTCCCAACATTGTATGGGTTATAGGAGAAGCAAGGATGAAGGATAAGCACAAACTGAAACTAAGGTATTTCTGCATCATGTTACTACACAAAGTTCAAATTTTATATTTCAAGTACAATGAACATATATATATTTATATATGTTTATGCATACCCTTTTGAATTACTGTCTGTATGTATTTATATATCCATACAGATGACTACAGAAATTTCCATGGAGGAGTTAAGCTACCATAGTAAAAATAAACTCATAGTTGTGTTTGGTCATGGTATCCTAATTTCATTGCTTTTTCTATAATAAGATACCCTAACAGAAAGCATGTTAGTGTACAAATATTCATTTTAGCTTACAATTACAGGTTATAAACCATGACCATTAAGGTTCAAGGCAGGAACTTGTAGCAGCTAGTCACATCCTGGACCAAGAACAGAGAAAAAAATGAGCACATCCATGCTTACTTAAATCAGTTGCCTCTCTACACTTATACAGTCCTGGACCAAAATCCAGGGAATGCTACCCCCCATCATGGATATGTATTCTCAACTCAGTTAATACCTTCAAGGCAATCCTTTACAAACATCAATAGGCCGACCTAACCTAGACAGTTCCTTATAGAAACTCTTCTCAAGTGATTCAAATTGTATCAAATTAACAATTAAAAATAACCACCACACCTGGACAATTTGTTCATTTATTTTCTAGTTTTGGGAGTGACATTTAATACCTGGTTAAGCCTAAATAAGTTTCTCAACTTGTTTTCCTTCCTCATATCCACTTGCCACTTTGTATTTTCTTCCTTGTTTTTGTTCTTGTACAATAAACTCTAAGGTTTTATAATGACTTCAGTTTCCACCTAGAACTTGCATTTGTTAAAAAAAGGAGAGTGGGGTGGGCTCTCATGATAGACAAATAAGCAGGCATTAACTGGGGTGAAATGATGAGTTTAAAGAAAAAAAACATATCATCACATAAAGTATAACTGAGAGTGAATCCCCTTTTACCTTGTTATAGTGATGGAGCCAATTAAATATACATGTGTTCAAGACAGCATGAACAATGACCTGATTATATGCGGTGTGTACTAATAGCTAGCTTCCCTCTTTGGTGGAGAAAATGTTTCAGTCAGTCCACTAAGTTTAGATTTTGTTGGGAATGTAAGTAATAGAGCCAACCGCCATCCAGTCATGGACTTTTGAATCCAGCATCAGGACTTGAATTGACTGAAGAATAATGTTTCCCAATCTTTAGGGAATAATACTCTATTATTTTCTCAGTAAGACTTCTCAGGACTTAAAAATGTTTCCTTGATCTGAAGCACCTTTTCAACCTCTCAACCCTCCTTTCTTTTGTGCTAGACCACAATACTAATTATCTAATTCATGAGTATTTGAGTGATACTGTAGAGAATAAATTCACAGTGTTCCAGACCCAGCATTTAAGAAGACTCTGGGAAAGGAAACGAGGATAAAAATATAGAATCGCATGTAGGAAGTGGAAGAATGTGAGTCAGTACATACCATTCAGGAAGGATTAGTTTGTTAATAGAGTTAAGTGGATAGAACAGTCCATGAAAAATATTAGAGTGTGCTGGGCCAAAGACGGAAAAGCACTAACTCGGGCATGAATTAAGATAAGGAATAGGACATACAAGAATGAAAAGGGAAGAGAGGGAAGTGTGCAAAATTAAGTGTGGCTTGTGAATCAGTGTGGGGAGAAATGGAAGAGTTTGTACCTCCATTAATGAGTCCCAGGGGACTAGTATTCATCTGTTTCATTCTTGGCTGGATTTATCCGATAAAGGGTACTTCTCACTTGCATGTTCTGAAAGAAGCTTCGAGCCCTTCCCCAGAAAAATAGCCATAAACAGTCACTTTGTACCACGGTACAGCTGCAAATCATTGTTTATGGTCACCACAAACCACCGATACCCATTGGCAATGAATAGAGAGTATCTTCGCCATAATGCAGAGAAAGCCTTAGAAGTAAGGCAGTTAGTGTGAAGGGGAGTGGAGATTTATCATTGTATTTCATGGAAATGATGAAAGTCTGTAAGGAAGCACCAGGAAGTACTTGTTTCTTTAAATATGGTACTTATTGTGTGTGTGTGTGCCAGCCTGTCATTTGAGGAGTCATCACCACAGGAGGCAAGGCTATGAACGTCTTTGTCTTGAGTAGAGATATTGATTTCAGATATGAGTGACAGTTTCATAGAGGAACAAACAAATCAGGTGGCATCAGGAATCTGAAGCATATCTGGGTTGTATCTTTGCAGGAATAAGCCAGCAGATCAGGAGGGAGATTGGAGGAGAAGACACTGAAGAATATATTCTATGTCACTGCAAAGATGTGGGCCATGGCACGGGATTAGATCTCACCATCAAAGGGGTGCAAGTTAAAAAGAGTTGGAGGTGTGGACTCTTCCTTGTTTGAGGGACTTTTACTCCCTGTTACTAAGACAAACCGGTTCTGTACCTTGAGCTTAAGTTAAGTAAAAGAATGTGGAGAAGTTGATAAATTATAAGAAAACTTTTGAAGGATAGTATGAAGTCATAAACTTGAATTCCTGAAGCTAGTAGACCTACCTTCTGTTTTAAACCATCAGGAGTTAGCTGACTTTCACTTTGAACTTTGACCTTGACTTTGAACTGTTTCTGGTGGTTTGCCTTTCTGACCTTTCCTTCTTCTTTGAAATGGAGTGGATAAAATACTTCAATGATATAATCAGAGGGAATAAGATACTCTGTATAAACCACCTATTTTGATTTGTGTCTGAAGGATCTCCCCAAAGACCTAGTGTTTAGGGACATAGTCATCTGCAGTTGTCATTGCCAGTCACCTAGGCAGGGCCTGATCACGAGGGCCCTAAACTCATCAGAAGTTTGAAGGAGAGCTCACTAGCTTTTCTTCACCTGGTAGGAAGACATTGTAATGGGCCTGTGTTTTTGATAGCTGTCTCCTGCCCTGCCTTTTTCCTGTCTCTCTTCTTCCTTAGCACTGTGAGTTGAGTAACTTTACTTCTACATTTTTTTCCACCATACTGCTTAACCTCAGGGCCCCAGCAGTAGACCAAGCCAATTATGGACCAAGATGGATGTCCCTGTCTTTTAAGTTATGCTCTCAGGAATTTGTCACAACATCTTTAGAAGGGTAAACACATCACCCTCCTAAAGGAGATGAATAATAATGAAACAATTTCCTTACTTTCTTTAAACTCATCTAATTCTAAACCAGCCAGTGAATTACATGTACTGACTCTTGAGATTCTACTTTCTTTTACCTCTAACAATTTACAGAAATTTGAAAGTCTTTGTTTTAGAACTGTGTTTTTGTGTTTAGCCCTCCTCCCCCCGCTGCCATCTTAAATCTTAAATGATATGTAACTATCATTTAAGTGAACTATCAGAGAATGTTGTGGCCATCCTAGAATATTCATGCCAAGATAGCAACATTCTTGTGTACAGTTGAGCACTCAGAAATTGAGATGGGAGGATTGCTTGAGCTGTGGAATTGGAAAGCAGCCTAGGCAATCCTAAGATCCCTGTCTAAAGAAAAAAGAAAATAAATTAGTTTTCTTGAAATAGCTGTCTTGGTCATGCATTATTATTCCGAGAACCTCTAGAATTATATCTGGATATTACTAATAATAACTACTTAGTCACATCCAAGTCCCGTTGCTCTTCTCTGTACTTCCGATGAAATGAAAGTCTCTTTGGAGAACATTCAAGTGGGAATCACAGATATCAAAGGCCACTGAATCTAACAATTTTATTGATCATTAAATATTCATTTTAGTTGTTGTACTCAGGAACCGAAGACTACATTTACCTTCTATTCTGTATTATAGTTGAAAGAATTTCAGTCACGGTCTCTTCACGTGCCCAGAGCATTAGTGGCTTCAGGTGGAGAAGGAAGGTTGGTGTGCAGAAGCATGGTGCCTCCGTGGCAGTTCAGCTCCTCAAGGGAGTTGTGACTGATGCATTCAAGGAAAGCTCCACAAGGGAACCAAAGAATAGACTAAAACAATTTCTCCCATGTTTTCAAAATAAAGAAATCACTATCAAACCTCAAAAGCATGAAGATTGCAGAAGAAGAGAAATTTGTTGAGGTGCCTATGAAGGAGCTGGTAATAGCTGGATAGACTGGAAAACTTCACCAATTTAGGCTTCCCTCAGTATCTGTTGGAGCTCCACAGTCTCTGACTATCCATTCAGCATTCTATATGGTCATCTTTCTAAGTACAGGTCAGAGCTTGTTTACAGTCTAGTGACTGTTCTTTCCTTGCATTATCTAAGTAGGTTCTTGATACCAGTAGCTTTTCCTTTCTTCCCCCTACCCTACTCCTTTTTTATAGTAAGCTTGTTAGGTAACTCCAGATTTTCACACCCTGTGACTGCATACCTCTTGTTGCAGATGCTATGAATTCCCCACAGCAAAGCCTTCCTAATTATTTTATCTACAATTCATAATAAGAATTCATTTTATATCTAATCTAATATATACTTTTGTGGTTGAAAGTTAAAATTTTATTGAACATGTTATGCATGGTAGACTTTGACACTTTGGTTTTTCTTCAACTCTGCGTCATTCACATAGGTGGAGAGGAAAAGATGCAGATGGATATTCCTCAAAGAGGAGGACCATTTGCTCCTCAGTTTTACTCTCAACGAGTAAGTTTCAGAAGCTGGGCCTTGCAGAACATTTGTAAGCAATCGCTCCAATAGTCAATCCTGAATCCTGTTCTGGACCTCATGCACCAGAATGTGCAGTGTGCGCTGGATGCTTGTAGGAATGTATTCTTCAGTCAGTTCAGTGTGGATTCTAAAGCTCAGATCCACGATCATCCTCAGGGCCAAGCTGTGGCTCAGTCGTAGAGTACTTGCCTAGCATGAACTGGGTTCAATTTTGAACACTTCAGCAGGAGGTAGAACACTTTAATGTCCAAACATTACCTCATTACAGAAGCACGTTTCCATTTTCAGGTGATATTTTGACTTTTGAGTAGGTATACAATTTAATTCTAATCTCTGAGACCTCCATACCCCTGTTGTTCAAGAATTGTTCATCAGTTCCAAAGGTGGCAGAAGTCTAATCAAGTCAAGTGTACTCTATGTTTCATTTATGATACTGTTTGCCTCTATTGCAGATGGAGAAACTGAACCTCAGAGGAGGTAAAGCATATTCTGCAACTTTGTAGCAAGGCACTGACAGATACATGATTCAGATGTTGGCACATTGGCGCTAGAACCTATTTTCTCACCTGGCACACTATCCTCTACTTCTACATTCTGTATCAAATGAGAAGTAACATCTGGGGCTGTCAGTGAGCCTTAGAAGACCATGCTAACCCACCACGTACTGTGAAAAGGTGAATTAGGGGATCATGTGGTTCGATTTCTTTCTAAGTACCTTATATTCGCTTCTAGAGATATAGTCATTATTCTTGCTCTAGTCATCCCTCAGTCTTGAGGAAGAGGTGGGTAGCCACTTCTGGCCTTTGTTATCTTTGGCTTTGACTCATTGTCTCCTATTAGAATACCATAATTTACATCACTTCAGTGACCAATTATCTATAATTTTCAAACCAGCAATATAATTCAAATATTTTAAATATAGCAAACTCAATATTCAATGATAATCATATAGCAGGTGCACCTACAAATTATTAAATTCATTATGTCTAAATATTCAAATGATTCTAACTATATAAAGGACTTTGACAATACAAAGGGATAATTTAAAGTATAATTTTAGAACTAAATGGCCTTTCAAAGTCATTACTAAGGAAACTTTACTGAATTTCCTATTAGCACATTCCAGCTAGTCTTCCAGGGACTCTGCTAGCATTTTTCTCTTAGTATTTTCTAAGTAGAGAAGAGAGCAGACTGCTGGGGAGAATTGAATTCCGAAGCACAAACTTCAAAAAAACATATGATTAAAGTTAAACTGTGACTGTTGGAAAAGCAAAGAAATAGGAGGATGAATCTATGTAGAATGATCTACCTATAAGGAAAGCAAAAGTATAAAATCCGTGTTGTTTTAAAGGATTGGTAATGAGTGAAGGGTGGGATGGGTTAAGATTGAGTAAATGGAATTGATAAGCCACCAGTGAGTTTAAAGATCATCTTTACCTTCCTCAATGGCACATTCTGTTACCTACAAAAGACGTGTGTCATGCTCTCATGGTAGGGCCATCTACATGCTTCTTCTGTATTAAGGAAGCTATCTTAGACACACTCCAGATCCCTAGATGGGTTAGGCCTGTGCTTATGCATAAACTACTCAGATACACTCAACCAGCTAGAAACTCAAGTATTTCCTCAATTCAGTCTAGAAACAAGAGGGTGTCTAGCTATAAAAGCAAAGGTGGCGTGTGTGTGTGTGTGTATGTAGGTATGTGTGTGTGCGTGTGTGCATTAGTATATGCATGCAAGTGTATATTGCCCCAAGATTAGATGCTCTATTATTCACTCAAACACTAAGATAGAAATGAAGTAAAACCGCTGTCGTTTTTTCTTCTCCCTATTCTTTCCCAACTGCATTCATGTCTTAGTCTATGAACCAACATTTACTATAGTCATTTAGTAAATGACTGTAAATAATCAAAAGAGATGACTCATTATCTACTTCAGACCAACCTAGTTACTATGTTTATTACAAAGCTTAAAGAAATAACAATTTCTTGTTAAAATTGTTAAAGAAATAACAATAACAAGGTATTATGTAGACAATACTTTGTGTCTCAGAAGTTTTCATACTCTCTATAATATTTCCCTATAAAGTTATTTACCCTGGGTACTTTTCTTCTTGCCCCATCACAATTATTAATCACTGGTATTATTGTAAGTTTCTTTATATTTATTCAGATTATCAAGAATGTAATTGAATCATATGGATCTCGATGGGGGACATTAGGCATCTATAAATTGTGTCTGAATAATTTCTTTTTATTTGGTTGTAATAGCTTATGTTCTAAGTAATCAGAGGCTCTTCTCATACAAGAGATGTTTCTGAATGAAAATTCTTCAATCACATTTTTTTTTTGGTATCTTGGCTTCAGCAACAAAACCCCCACTCTTGGTAGCTGAAATAGTAAAAGACTGTTATGTTTTCAGCTCCCCACTCAGTGGAAACACGTGGGGGATTTTCTATTATAACTGATCGCAGTTGGAGCATTTCATTCCTGATCTGGACTTGAAGATTCTATTAAGCCGTCGTAGGGCACACCGCCCACAGTCTGTGTCAAACAATCTCCCCAGAATCTTGAGTGTGTGATGCTAACATACATTTAAGCTTATTTAGGCCAATGTTTTCAAAATTCAAAACACAGGATGAAATTACACACTGTGGTAGCCAAAGAAAAAGATCTCTCTGTGAGCAAGTTGGATAAAGATCTAGATGACAGAGCTGAGGACATGGGAATAAAGTGGTGTGGCAGGAATGAGACTTGACCTTTGGGCAGTTACCTCCTGCAGTGTGATCCCCAGGCCATGAAAGAGCAACAGAGACCCATCCATACCTTGCAATATTGAAAGGATTTTAGATAGATCATTTATAGTCTTATTTCATAATAGTTTATATAAAAATAAAAGGGTGTATACTTGCCTAAACCTAGTTAATATTTGGATATTAAAATATATTGCTTCTCTTCAACTTTTGTTAAATAAAACTGGTAAACTCATTAAAAAATTAATTCTCCTGGTATCTGGCATATTTCATGTTGTATTTTCTGGTTTTGGCATTCAGAAGAAAACAGAAAGATTATTTTTTTGATCAAAATTTATGTGTACACATGATAGACAGACTCTCAGGAGACTGAGTCTCAAATTCCAATGGATAACTGATCTTTTTAAAAATATCACTTCATGCAATAAAAACAATGCACTTCACAGGGATGTATTATAATTTAAACACTGTATTTTTGCCCTAGCCCTAACCCTGATACTACATTTTAAAAATCAACCCTCTCAATGCTTTTTTTTAAAGCTGTGAAGAAAAGAGGCTACATAAGACGCCATGAGCCTTCAGCATGTAAAATGTGTGTTCGTATGAAATTCAAAGCTCCAGAAAAGCTTAACAATAACATAGCATTTAATGTAACCTTTTTTTTTAAGTAAAATGCAGTTGTAGAAACATAAAACATGTTAGAAGAAATTAGCAGAGTCTAAGGACAGTTCTAGTTTCTTCAAAGGAGTGTTGCCAGCCAAAGACTCCTGTATCCAAATGGAAACCCCAAATAAGAGCAATGTGGGAAAAAGTTCAAGGCACTGAAAACATTTGGAGCAGATGATTTGAATGTCTTCCCAAACCTCCTAGAAGCATTAAGCTGAACCTCAGTCCTTTATCTTTGACAAATACCACACCGTGTTTCTGCTTGTTATTTTGTAGTCCTGGTGCTCTTGTCAGCTTGTTAAATGGAACTCTGGCTTCAGTCGGGAGATGATAATGTGGTAATCTCTGCACTCTGCTTGCCTCGGCATCCAGAGGAGCGGCTGTGCCTGGCTGTGTGAGGCCGCCCAGTGCCAAGGGTAACTGCTGGCAGCTGGGCTGATGGAGAACAGTCTGCACCAACAGATTGAAAATGTTCTTTTCAGATCTTTAGATTGGAACTTGAGCTTCACTTTTCTAAGTTTTATGTCCATAGCACGGTTCGCAAAATAAATTATAAAACCAATTGCTTTAGGAGCCTCCAAGCCGTGACATTAAGGTAGCCAAGAGTCGTTGTTCTTGATGAAATGCAAGGAGCGGCCTTAGAGTTGCTGTACATCAGAGGGAGGTTGGGCAAAACCCCCGGTGCCTGACAGCCTGCAGATAGATGGTGCATAAGTCTCGTGTACAAACACTTATTTTAACGAAGAATGAAAAAAAAAGTGGAGCCACGTATTTAAGAATTCTTCAATTATTTCAGATTCATCAGGAGGAATAGGATGTGCTTTCTAGAATAACTGTGTATTTCCATGGAGATATTCTGAGTGAAAAATGCAAGAGGCAGTGTTTTCTCTGATGCTAAGCCTTACCCTGCAGTTCCCATTCTGCCTTCCAGCAAAAAGTGAAGAAAAGCAACTAAAAGCAGCTACACAGTTCACATGGCTACTCTTCCCATAGGGCTGAGTTCCCGAATTCTTTCTAGTGGGGGAGCCAAGTGGCTCAATCAGTGATACAGTGACCATCGCCAGAGGATGCTGGATGCTAATCAAATTGAAGATGTTGTCTGACACCGAAGCTCAGAAAGTCTTGGGCGAGGGGGAATGAGGCCAAAGGACAAGAAATTCATAGTTTGTAAACACGAACAGCTTGGAGAGATGTGGCTATCAGTATGAGCTAAGCTGCT
This sequence comes from Ondatra zibethicus, assembly GCA_004026605.1. Taxonomy (NCBI): domain Eukaryota; kingdom Metazoa; phylum Chordata; class Mammalia; order Rodentia; family Cricetidae; genus Ondatra; species Ondatra zibethicus. The sequence continues at coordinate 38,424 of PVIU01007003.1, read as the reverse complement.
TGGATTTCTGCCCCTCTTCTTACTCATTTGGGAGTCAGTAAAGATCTCTTGATGGTGTGGTTGCTGGAAACATCTCAGGGCTGAATGGAACTCATGCTCACAACTTTTAAACAGATTAAAAGTAGGTAAGTAGATATCCTAAGTGGACAAATGATATATATACCTGCCATAAAACAAAGATGCTAAAATACTAGTTGTAAATTGAGAAGGCAGGGGACACTTGTTGTTTGTTTTGATTCTTTGAACTTATATGTTTCAAAACATCACAATATGGACAAAGACACTTAAAATGTCAAGCCCTCTGCACACTACTGCTTTCTAAATTCTGAAAGGCAGTTACAGCATCTTTTCCTCACAAACAGCTGTGAATCCACCTAAGACGTAATGAATCTGTTCCTAAGGAAGAAAATAAATATTGGAGGAAAGTAGGGCAGGGGGTCGGATCTGGGTGAGTCTCCCCAACTTAATTATTTCATATCGTATTCAGGTACTAAAAAGAAAATGGTAGCATTGCTTATAAGGGAAAAAAAGAAGAATGACCGCTATATACCTCTTTAAGAGGGCTATACTCCTTACATGTGCTACCCAGTGTGTTTATTTCTTCCATCACTGCCCAGCTGTTTTTTTTTTTTGTGAGACCATTTGACCACACCCTCCATTGTGTATCTTTGATTCCCTCCAGAGCCCCTCCCTACGGATCCTGAGGTTAGCTTTCGTATGACATGGGGTCTGTATTCTTCCATATATTGAAGCACAAAATGTTTCCTTATGGCAGAATTTTGGTATACGTCCTCAACATTGTTAACTCTTTGAGAGCACTGCTGTCTGTAGGCAGCCTATTGTTCCAGCGTGTGTCTTCAGGAAGAAGTTCTGTTGTTTGTGCTTCCTTGCAAGTGCCTTCTTGGTGGGCGTGTCCTAGAAAGCAGCGCTGAGGCCTCTGTGACAGAGCAGGCAGCTGGCCTTTGATTTTTGTTCAGGGAACTCCTTCCCCTTTCCCTGTGTGACAGGGACCAGGTAACCTAAGGAAGATCAAAACAGCATAAGCAGAGGAAAAGAAACTTCAAACACAGACTGGAACAAAAATAGGGCGCTAAGCAAAAACCAAACAAACAAATAAACAACAGCAACAACAACAACAAATGAAAACAAAACAGAAGGGTCTGCAGGTGGCAGAAGAGTAGGATCAGGTTGGATCTTGAAAAACGAGAGTGAAAATTAATTCAGGAAAGACTGATTGAGAGTATTGAACAGCAGTGACTCACAACTGAAGGGCTAATCTTTGCCTTTCAGTCATCCCATCCCAGGGAAACAGTGGGGACAGAAGAGAGATTTTGGTGAGATGAAGATGATGGAGTGGGAAGGGAAAATTGGCACCAGTATGAAGATGTGTATGAAAGGATTTGGCAACATGGTTAGGGGTGGGGCTTTGAAGGGTAGTTTGAGGTCTCCTGGGTTTTTATGACAAGGCAAGTATGATGCAAGGGTCATGAGAAGGCACCAAGAAGATGTTCAAAGTTACAAAAAGATAAAGCAACTAAGGTTGCTTAGAAAGTAAAACTTTGAATTCAGATAAGCAGAGGAAGGATTGGACTTGGGCCCCAGGACTCTTCTTGTACTTGTATAGAAGGGCAGCACTGTTATTGCTGGTCTGGTCTGTCATCTGGGTGCTCTGTCCCTTTAAGAGACAAGTCCTGCCCACTCCCACCACCTCCCCTTCAGCTGAGGCAAGCAGATCTCCTGCCTGCTCTCCCTTTCTGTCCCTCTTCTGAAGAGGTAACTACTGCCTCTCTGCCTCTCTCCCTTCCCCCATCTCTCTCTCTTTCCCTTCCCCATCTCTCTCTCTCCCTCTCTCTCTGCCTCCCTTTCTTCTCCCCACTTCTCTCTTTCCCCCTTCCTTTTCCCTTCCAGAACCCTCTAAATAAACTCTATACCTGAACTCTCTCTGCATGATGTATCTGTCTTTCACCCACAGCTGCCCCTCATGGGACTGATCTCCCTCACACCTGTTTATAAACAATAACAAGGGGTACCCTGTGAAATGGAGTCTGCTTCACCTATAGTAGGGTAGAAGTAAGATTCCCCTTCCTTTAGTTACCAGGTCTCTAAAGTCACTCTGCAATCCACGGCATGACATCTGTTTGTGATATTTTTGTTTTGTTACTTTTCTGGAGTTGATTAGCAGTGACAAACATAGTCGTGTACCAGTTCTTGCCAAACAATGTCTCTTCTGGCTTACACTTACCCACTAAGAAAACCTAGCTCAAGCCCTGACATTTATTTTCTGTAAAAGTCATTCTGCTAGATCTAGATCATGTTTCCAATTTGTCAAACTCTTTCTCTATTTTAATTTAAACTCATAATGTATCATTGACCTGCTTCAGCCTCCTGTTACCCACACAGGCAAATTATCTGCTGGCCCTCTTCGTCCACAGGACTGTCTGTAGCTTTATTTTCCTTTCATCAAACACTGCACCAACATCCCCCACACTCCTAGAGAGAGATTCCAGCAAAGAAGAATTAGATGGGATGCTTTGATGCTAACTGTGAAAGCCTTTCTTCCCGAGGAATCCTCCCAAATTGGATTAAGTGGATTCATTTGTGGTTTGTGGCGGTTACTTTTTAGGGAGGCAGGGATGTGAAAACTTTCACTCTCTGTGTTCATTCTGAAGACTGGATGGAAACTGTCACCTTTCAAGGCTTGTGCATCTGGAATGCCTCACAAACACAGTGCTGGGAAAGGAGGAGTTCCAGAAAGAGCCTTACTTTCCCCGAGAACTGTGAAATTGAGTGGCCTAGTTTCCTCACTGTTGTTGTAAATGCACTGGAGTGTAATATAAGCTATGTTTGGAACCATTTGGGATGGCTCATGATTGAATAATGCTTTCTCACACACACACACACACACACACACACACACACACACACACACACACACACACACACACACACACCTTCCCTTTATTTGTTCCTTCCTTTTCTCTCTAATTTCTGCAGTGGCAATCTCTGATTATGGAAATGGTTCCAATTGTTAAACTTCTCATAGTCACATTGAGTTACCAACATCCATCTATCTGTTGCTTTCAAAGGCAGTTAAATAAACAAGCAATTTATCCTCACCTCCTTCCAAGCAACCAGGGAGCAGGGCCTTTCTACTCCACTCTGGGCAAATCTGTGTGTTCCTAACCACCGCCTTTGCAATCAGTAATTTGACTCAGTGGGTTTAATTCAAAGCAGGCACTCACATTCTTTAGATTATTTGTCTGTCTTCCAGGAAATCAGGGGGAGCAATACAAACAAGCACTGACCTTAAATTAAACCGCAAAGGGGAAGGGAATTCACTGAATGAAGAAACACAATTTTTAAAAAGTCAAGTGACACAAATAGAAAATATTTTTAAGTTCCCCCTGGCCAGACCTCACTCCCCCTCCCCTTCCTTTTTCTTCCTTTCCTAGAGGTACTCAAAATCTCTCCCAAGAGCAATTATGAGCAGTCAAATTTCAGGCATCCACAGTACTTGCTTGATCTTCCTTCTTCTGTCCTGCCCCCTGCAGGTGAGCGCACCTGGGATCCCAGGCTGGCAGACATGGCCCAGTGATCTCCCTGCATCTCAAACAGCAGCTAGCTACTTTCAGAAGCCTCTTGTCTTTTCTGAGACATCCTGGATGAATTCATTCCCTTTTTGAGTTAACCCCAGCCTGGTTAACTACAGCAAATGCGAGTCCTGGGATGGAGAAAGGGCTGGCAGGTTTCCTGGAAAACCAGATAGGTTTTCTTCTTTGTGATCATATTTAGCTTTCCCTTGCCCCAGGTTCAAAAGAACAGGTCTAGTCTTTAATTTAGCTTTCCTTGTTTCAGTGGCCAGGTTGGAAGATAATAGCACGTTAGCGTAAGTCGTTACATGTGCACTTCACATCTAGGACAGAGGTATCTCCAGTAAATCTGCATTTCTCCACCAGTTCCTAAGTGACCAGAGAGCGTCCCTTTTTGAACATAGTTTAACCGGATGTGTTCAGAGTTTATTATTTATTTTAATTTCATTAGTGTTTTATCTTTTTAAAGTATAATCCCTTACCCTTCTCGTTTAGTTTGGGGTTATTTTGTTGTCTAGAAAATAACTAACTTTCTAAGGATTTCTATCTTTTCTAGATATCGGCAGACTTAGAAAATTCCAGGTATTTATGACTCATATAATATGTACAGGTAGCTGTTTCTTGATTTATCTGCTTACCTCTTGGTACAATTCTAATGGCATATTAGTTCTGTGCAATGAAAGTGGCTTGATTTAAACAGATTCTTCCTTCCTTCCTTCCTTCCTTCCTTCCTTCCTTCCTTCCTTCCTTCCTTCCTTCTTTTCTTCCCTCCTCTTCTCCCTCCCTTCCTCCCTCCCTCCCTCCCTTTCTCCCTCCCTCCCTCCCTCCTTTCTTTCTACAGGGATTCAGTATATAGTTTGGAACTTAGTGTGTATACAGGCTGTCTTTAAAACTATGGAAATCCTTGGCCTCTGCTTCCTGATACTGGCATTAAAGCTTTGTGCTACTATGCTTCAAATTTTTTTGTTTTGCTTTGTTTTGCATTTTTGGGTTTTCTTTTCTTTTTTTTTTTCATTGAAACAAGATATCGTCATGTAGCCCAGGCCAGCCTAGAACTTATTTTGCATCCCAAATTCCCTGCAGTCTTTCCTCTTCTTCCTCACAAGTGCTGGAGTTAAAGGCACAGCTACAGACCTAGTGTAAGGATGGCTTTTTTGTTTTTTTCCTTTTTAAATATATATATATATATATTTAATTTTTTACTCCCTCCCTTCCTCCCATTCCTTCCACACACCCTCCCATCCCATCCCCATCTAATCCTCAGAGAGCATAACACACATTACTTTGTGGAAGGTCCAAGGCCCTCCCTACTATATCTAGGCTGAACAAGGTATACATCCAAAGAGAATAGGATCACCAAACGCTAGTACATGCAGTAGGGGTAAATTCTGGTGCCACTGTCAGTGGCCCTTCAGTCTGCCCTAGCCATGCAACTATCAACCACATTCAGAGGGACTAGTTTGGATATCTATGCTGTTTCCTTCCCTGTTCTGCTGGAGTTGGTGAGCCCCTCTTAGCTCAGGTAAACTGTTTCAGTGGGTCAACCCATCATGGTCTTGACCTCTTTGCTCATATTCTCATTCCTTCTATTCTTCAACTGGACTTTGGGAGCTCAGTTCAGTGCTCCAATGTGGGTTTATGCCTCTGTTTCCATCAGTTGCTGGATGAAGGTTCTATAGTGATATTTAACATAATCATCAGTTTGACTACAGGGCCAGTCAAGATCAGGCCCCCTCTCTTCTATTGCTTAGGGCCTTAGGCGGGGTCATCCTTGTGGATTTCTGGGAATTTCTCTAGAGCCAGGTTTCTACTAATCCTATAATGGCTCCCCCAATCAAGATATCTCTTTCCTTGCTCTCATCTCTGTCCTTCTTCCATCTCAACTATCCCATACCCTCAAGTTCTCTTCAACCCTCCCCTTCCCCCATTCTCTTCCCCTTCTACCCTACTTTCTCCATCCCCCCACCCACAAGCCTCCCAATTTTGTCAGGCAATCTTTTCTGTTTCCAGTTTCCAGGTGGGTCTATACATATTTTTCTTTGAGATCACCTTATTACTTAGCTTCTCAAGGATCATGGACTATAGGCTCAATGTCCTTTGTTTATAGCTAGTATCCACTTATGAATGAGTATATACCATATTCATCTTTTTGATCCAGTCTATTTTGTCTTCTGTGAGCTTCCTGTACCTTCATAGGGATATCCTTCTTTAGGTTGGGAATGTTTCCTTCTATGATTTTGTTGAATATATTTTCTGTGCCTTTGAGCTGAATTTCTTCTCCCTCTTCTACCCCTATTATTCTTAGATTTGATCTTTTCATGATGTCCCAGATTTCCTGGATGTTTTGCATTAAGAATTTGTTGGATTTAATGTTTTCTTTGACCAAGTCTATTTCCATAGTATCTTCTGCGCTTGAGATTCTTTCTTCTATCTCTTGTATTCTGTTGGTTATACTTGTCTCTGTAGTTCTTGTTCATTTACCCAGATTTTCCATATCCAGAATACCCTTGGTTTGTGTTTTCTTTATTACCTCCATTTTGGTCTTCAAGTCTTGAACTGTTTCCTTCACCTGTTTGATTGCTTTTTTTGGGTTTTTTTTTTTTTGAGGGATTTATTAATTTCTTTCAATTTTTTGTTTGTCTTCTCCTCTACTTTTTAAGGGAGTTTTTCCTTTCCTCTTTAAAGGTCTCCACCATTTTCATAAAGTTACGTTTAAAGTCATTTTCTTCTACCTCTTCTGGGTTAGGTTGATCAAGTCTTTCTGTTGTGTGACTGCTGGTTTCTGGTGTTACCATGTTGCTTTTTAGGTTGTCGGAGGACTTCTTGCATTGGTGCCTACCCATCTCTTCCTTCAAATGAGGCTGCCAGTGTCTTTGTGTCTTGTTCCAATCCTTGCAGTGGCTGTCTGAGTGTTAGGGAGTTTTTCTTGGTCTGCTCTGTACTGTCAGTGTCCATCTCAGAAAGCCTCTGAGGTCCCTCTATGCCTGTTGTCTTGGTCTTCTCTCCTGGTTTGCTTTTTTTAGTGCTCTTTCTCTTAATCCCCTCAGGGTTGTAGCAAGCTCTTGGTCCCCTCAGTATTATATATAGCAAGCTCTCACAGCTCTTAGGCAGGGTGTGGCTAGTAGCTTGGGGGGGGTCCAGGTGATGGGTTTGGGTTTTGGGGGAGCCTAGCTGCAGGAAACTCCCTGCTGGCTGGCTAGAAAATCCGAGGGAGTTGGGGGAGGGGCCCGGGTTTTTGTTCCACTGTGGAGGTCCCAGAGAACTCCACATCCTGCCCCGTTGCTGTTCATTCACCTCTCAGGTCCCCTCAGTATTGGAGCAAGCTGTGTTTCAGACTTCCACCAAGGTTTCAGGAGAATAGGCGGGTTTGGGGGCGGGATAAGGCTAATAGTTTGGATGGCCGCTGGATGGATTTTGGTGGAGCCTAGCCTAAGGATGGTTTTTTAAGTACTCATTTAAAAGTACTATTTTTTTATTCATGAATTTTCTGTGGAGTGAAGGTATGTTGTAATTAATGCAATTTATAAAAATAAATTAATTACCTGAAGTCAAATAGGAGAAAATCTATTTTGATCGTTCCAGCTAGATATTATATAGACATCCTTAAAGAAATGAGCTGTTCTTTACATATAAAATAATAATGCAATTTCAAAGATGACTCAACCCTTAAGGAATTATGGCAAACCTCCCACCTATGTGTTACAAGTTTGGTTAGCAATAATATGAAATAGGGAATGGCTTTTAAAATGTATCACTAATTTTCCTGTAACCATAACTTCTGTTACATAATGTGGAAAATGCTTCCACATCACAGCGCCAGCTCTGCACTGGAGCCTTCATTCCTTGTCTGTGAGATGTGTGTTTGGGTGTTTAAGGAGCACATTGGCATGAGTGCCACTGCAGATATTTCCCATGACATTTTAAAAATCCATTTCTGCATTACATATTCCAATCTAGTGAAAATTAGATCTCCTCTATTTACATTTGGCATCCACACTTACTGGCCATGGCATGTGATGTGATTTGAAGCTACTCATGTACATTTTAGGAGAAGATTGATTTACAGTGGGTCTTTGCCTGAGACAAGCACAATTTAAATTAATTCCCATTGATCCAGAAACATTTAAGATTGGCTTTGGAAATGTTTAAGAACTGAAGGCTGTGGGTCTCTGTGAAGTGTTTTGCTTAGCATTGCTGTCATGTAGATAAGAGCACAGAACTGTGCATGCTCACCCTTCTTCGCTCCGGATTCATTATTAGTCAGTACATACCTCGGGGCCAGTTCCTTCTCCAGATGCTGTGCTCTCTGCCCAGCTGTTAGACTGGATGCTGTTTGCAAATAGCAACATAAATAGCATATCCAGAACTCTGCTGAGGCTGGGGCTTTGTCATTAAGGCTGAGATATATTTAGAGTAAGGAAAGATCTTTTGGTAAATTGTAACTGGAAAGGAGTTGAAGGAATGGCCACAGGAATAGCTAAGTGCCCCTGTTCAAATGAAGTGACTCACCAGAAATTTCCATATTAACTCTCACCATCTTACACCAATCAAATTTCCTGTTAGTATACAGTGTGTGCAGTTTTTAAGGATCTGTAATAACGTACACGCGTCAGGAAGAACTGGGTTCTGGATTCTAGCAGCCACTACGATCATCTTGTTAGATGGGTCGAAGTCTCCCAGTTTTTGTTAATCACTTATTATTTTTAGCTTCTCAGTTTATAACATGAGAGATACTACAGATAAATTGAAGTGCTTCCTACTTGGTCAAGAATGATTATTGTTCATCCTTTCCTCACTATTTTTCTACACCTTTTAAGTAACTAGACTGGAGAACATGCATAGCTTCTTAGCTGCTTCTATCAGTGCTCTTGAATGGGGCTTATAAAATACGAGTCACAAGATACTGTATTAGTCAGAAAGTCAGTTTTGAATTCCAGATCATCTCATGACTTCACCTAGAAATCATGATGTCTGCCACTACATATTTCTGTATGCTGCTTATATAGAAAGTAGTTTTAATTCTTTTTATCTTAACCTTGTATAAAAGTGTTCTTTGTCCATTGCATGTTCAGCTTTCTTTGAAACTCCAAACAGGGCGCTCATATCCAGAGGGGCAATGGCACATGGTCATATACAGTGACTGGAATTAACTCTGTCATCTTGGATGGTATCAGACTAAGATAATTATCCATCTGGGCCAGGTTATCCATCTTTCTGTAAAATCACCAAGCTACATTGCTAATAGCACAGTCACTGAGATAAGTTCTTCTTACTGAATAATTTCCCCACTCAGGAAGAAGTTTTGAATGCCTATTGTGTATTTGAGCATATGGCTTCAGGTCATTATTTTAAAGCATGAATTAACAACAGAATTTCAATACAATCTTATTTTTTAAGTGTTACAAATGTGATCAGAATATTTCTACAGAAGAGTCATGTGTTTCCACAAAACTTGTGCCTAAGACAGAATATGGAGACTGGAAGTTTTTCTCTAAGCTTACCTCACAACATGGTGTATTTTCGTCTGTTACTTCCTTTTTCTGGTTGGTTTTCCCTCCCACAGATACAGTGTCTTCACCTAGATCCCTGCTTCACTGACTGTTCTTTCCACATACTTTTGCTGGCTCCCACGTTCATCATTGCTCCAATATTGAAGAGCTGCTCAGTTCAGGTCTTGGATACAATCTGTCAGCATTTATTCCTGGTGATCTAACTAGACACAAGGGCTAGCTATGCTAATTTATTCCTCTCAGGCTCTCCTGCCCAGACTTCCCCTATATACCTCCCCTAGTCTTGGACATACACAGGCTTGCTCAATATTTCCTCTTAAATTTCTAACAAGCATTTAAAATTTATTGCCTCCCAAACCAAATTATTTATTTAACACGACACTCGAAAACTGCATGCAAAGGAAGGACATGGTGACACATGCCTTTATTCCCAATGCTCAGAAGGCAAAGGTGTGTGGATCACATCATTCCAGACCAGCCTGGTTTACATAAGGAGGTACAGGCCAGACAGTACTATATAATGAGAAAAACAAAAACTTGGACATGCACAGCTTCTTTCTATTTCTTTCATCTCAGTCCATGTCAATACCTTCGATTTATGACAAATTTCAAGGTGTCCTTTGCTACTCTTTTGTTTTCATGCTCTAAGAAAATGTGTCAGCACAGCCTTCTCCTCATCCGCCCATCTCGTACCCATACAGCCTTACATAGGACACGCTAGGCCACTTGTCGCCATCACCAGCACCCTTGACTTAAAAGTGTTGCTGTGGCCTTTGCATCTTCTCCATGTTTTACCATTGTGTCCCTGCAGGCCATTCTCAACACTGCAGCTGGAGTGGCATTTTGAATCGTGTCCCTGCTCTGCTTCCCACCTTCCCAGGATTGAGTTTAACCAAGTCTAGTCCTGACGGGGTCCGCAGGATACGGTCCTCCTCTCCCGTTGTCCCCTTCACCTACTGTATACCATCTTTTACTTTCTTCCTTTGCCTCACATTCCTCAGCCCTTACTTGAAAACCATATTTGTCAAGAGACAGTCACCCATGACCACACTATTTAAACACTAGCAAATGGGCATTCTGTGTTCTCTTCTTTCTAGTCTACATACCTTATTGTGATTAGACAAATCTTCTGTCTTATTTGGGAATACATGGTTTGCCATATATTGCCATATATACAATATACCTTTTTGCTTAACAACACTATATTTATTTTTGAAATTATTTATTTATTTGTTGTATGTGTGAGCACACACGTATGCCACAGCATATATGTGGGGGTTAGAGGACAGTTTGTGGGAATTGTTTTTCTTTATCCACCATGTAGACTCTGGGGATCAAAGTGATGTCACACGACTTTTCAGTAAGTAAGTGCCCGTATTTGCTAAGTCATCTTACCATGGTTTATATTTTTAAGGCTTGAATATCTGATAGAATTTATACTGGCATGACTGGCTTCTGGGAAGGACCTCTTCTTATTTGTAGATATGCTGTCTTACTACATCGTCGTATCTGTAGAACCAGAGAATCCTACCCTCATTCTCTTCTTACTAGGACACTTATACCATTTGGATGGGCTCTATATGTTCCACTTCACCTAATTATAAATACTTATAAAGTGCTTACCACCTAATGCCATAGTCTTGAAGATTTGAGTTCCCACCCAAAATTAATAGAGTGATACAGATGCATATGTCCCACAGCATCACACACTGCATTATTTTTCTTAATATTGATGTTCTGAACTAGAAGGCATTTCATGGGTCCTGCGATTGTAATTGTTATTTCATATTGGAGACTATAGTAGCTAGGCTGTCAGTTATATTGAAATCAATAAACAAATTATGGTGGCAAATGGTGTTTATAAGATTGACATGATATCCTTAGATTTCCATGGATTTTGATGGATTCTCTTGCATCTTTAATCTTCATTTCATTTGGAGATATGAGCAACAGAAAACTTGTAGAAAATAAGGTTAGACAGAGCCAAGGAGGAGGAGTAAGAATGGTTTTAGGCAGAAATAAGAACCTAGAAGCCACAGAAAGAAAGTAGCTTGCAGGTGGCTGGGGAACATATTACAGTTCCCTGGTTAGTTTTATTCATCGCTGTCTAGTAGAAGGTATAGGAAGAATTGTCTTTAACTCTAAGATGAGTTTAAGCAATATAGTTTCTCTTGACTCTGCTTGCTTACTGTGGCTACTGTGTCTGAAATATCTGAAACAGGCAACTGAAAATTCCTCCTTGCTTACTATAATTGATAGGTCCCCTGCTTCGGGGTCTTTTGGACTGGGAGGAACAAAAAGGAGTCTTCAGAAAATTTGAAAATAACCCATCTTCCATTGCTCTACAAGTTTCCCATCAGTACTCAGTCTGAAAAAAATGACTGTGGGCCATTAAAACTTAATTTTTGCCTTATGAGCAATCATCTTTAGGCCAAATATGCTGTAGACTGTGATGAACTGATTGTCTCAGTTGTTATAAAGCGTTTTAAATTAGACTAAAACTATTTTAATTGGTTTCTAACACAAATCATGCTATTTTTAGAAAATCTAAGCTTACAAAAACAAAAATACTGCTACATGGAAGGGAGTTAAACGTTATAGTTTCAGAAAGTCTAAGCAATGTCATATGATGTGACTGAACTAGGAAAAGGCGGATGAGAACATTTCTTTCTGATCTTTTATGGAGAAAGGTGGATTAAACAATCACCCTTTGCATGTAGCACTTCAGTCTAAATCGGGATATTGTGGGGGTGGATACTCAGCCAAATCTGCCAGTGTTGGCTCTTTACTCTTTTCGTCCTTCACTGTGTTCAGTAGGTACTGACACCCAGGTGGAGACCTGATGGCCAACCTCTCATCCGAGGAATCGTACACAAAAGCAAAAACACTGAATTTTCTGTTACCCATATTGCTTCTTTATAAAGCAATTTATTTGTTATTACCATTATTATTAAAATAAGAGCAAAAGCTGATGGTGGCACATGTTTTTAATCCCAGGACTCAGGAGGCAGAGGCAGGTGGCTCTGAGTTTGAGGCCAGCGTGGTCTACAGAGCGATTTCCAGGAAAGCTAGGGCTACAAATAGACACCCTGTCTCAAAATAATGAATGAAAACAAACAAGAAAATAGGACAAAACATTTACCGGGCTGTGGAAATGGCTCAGTGGTTAAGAGCACTTTTTGCTCTTAACTGAATTAATTTCTCATTCCTCACAGCAGTCTGCAGTCTGTAATTCCAGCTCCGGGTGATCCAACATACTCTTCTGACTTCTGCAAATAGTCTCAAAAACACATATTCACACACACTCACTCTCTCTCTCTCTCTCTCTCTCTCTCTCTCTCTCTCACACACACACACACACACACACACACACACACACACACACACACAATAAAGCAGACTTTGAAATGACCAAAGGCATGACAGAGAGGAAAATTGAAAATCTAATAACAAATATCATCTATGGGCTCTGTACTTCCACATGAGCCTTACCCCCTCTGATTCTGACATGTAAAACGTGGGCTAAACATCTCTCTTGATATAATGTGTTTGGCGCAGTTGTTTATTCTTCTTTTACTTTCAGGCAGGTGGTTGACATTGGACAGTGTTTGCTTCTCAAGCCATCTATAGACAGAGTCTGCTTCTATGTCTTATAGTCACAAAGATTAGGTCTCTATATTATGGCTGTTGATGTTATTGTTTTGGAGTTTGTTTTTTTTCTCTCAGTATCTTAATAACAACTCATAGAGAGATGAGTTGATGCTGGTTGAATATATATGCCCATTTCCAATGCCTTGCTTATACGTCCTAATATTTTGTAATATGGTTCTGTGGTAACAGTCCTAGAAAATAGTTTACCACTCCTGACTCACCTTGGGAAACTCTGGATTCACATAGACTTTACATTATGGTTATTTATCCACAAGGCCTGAGTTCTACAATGCTGTTCTGTCATACAAATCTCAAGAAGTTTTATGAAAGCATGAATTATTGATCAAAATTTCGGAGAGTTTCCCTGATCTCTTCTCCTCGGGTGGATGTAAAGCTATTCTCCTTGCAAAGGAAATGGCATTTTCTGCTTTGGAAGTGGCACATTGCACACAGAAGACTGAACTCAAGAGGCTTCCTATGAATGAGGCTCTTGAGCTGTGAAAGTTGCCAGAACCCCAGGCCATCTATAAATGTGTGACTCAAGGAGTGCTTTGCTAACTTCTTCTAAACAACTATCCGATTGTTGCCCACCAGCATCAGTGCTTTAATTTTGTTCCCTGTGCATGATACCTTGGTACATCTTTCTTTTCTTTTCTTCTTCTTTTTTTGATATTTCTACATATTTTTTATTGATTTTTATTGATCTCTACATTTTTCTCTGCTCCCCTACCTGCCTCTCTCCTCCCCTTCAACCTTCTCCCAAGGTCCCCATGCTCCCAATTTACTCAGGAGATCTTGTCTTTTGCTACTTCCCGTGTGGATTAGATCTATGTATGTCTCTCTTAGGGTCCTCATTTTTGTATAGGTTCTCTAGGATTGCGATTTGTGGTCTGGTTTTCTTTGCTTTATCTTTAAAAGGCACTTATTAGTGAGTACATGTGATAATTGTCTTTCTGTGTCTGGGTTACCTCACTCAGTATGATGTTTTCTAGCTCCATCTATTTGCCTGCAAAATTCAAGGTGCCATTTTTTTTCTGCTGTGTAGTACTCCATTGTATAAATGTACCCATTTTCCTTATCCATTTTTTGGTTGAGGGGCATTTAGATTGTTTCCAGGTTCTGGCTATGACAAACAATGCTGCTATGAACATAGTTGAGCACATATCCTTGTGGCACGATTGAGCATCCTTTGTTTATATACCCAAAAGTGGTATTACTGGGTCTTGGGGAAGGCTGTTTCCTAATTTTCTGAGAAATCGCCACACTGACATCCAAAGAGGTTGTGCCAGCTTGCATTCCCACCAGCAATGCAGGAGTAGTTCCTTTACCCTTGGTACATCTTGATGTCTTGGTACACCTCATTGTAAGACATGTAGAAGCAGAAACAGATTTGGATTTGTCAGTTGCATGACTCACAAGGACATAAACATGTTCCCAACAGCTTTGGTGAGTCTAATTATAATGGCTTTAGAGGCGGCCCATTCTTGGCTTCGGGGCATACCAATTATATGGCTCTGAGGAAGCTTCTTAGAGCTTTACATGTTTGTAGAGAAAACAGTATCAGAATTAAGTGCCGTATTGACTCAGTAACCCTATCACATTCAGAGAATGAATGGTCTATTTCTTAGAGTTTTGTTGTCATTTTCAAACTTCTGCCTAAATTCAGAGTTTTCTATAGCTAACATTGGGAACTTTTTAAAAACATTTTTGGTAATGGGGAAGTATTTGAAGGAGACTTTTTCCACATAGTAGGCAATATGTTTAAGCTTAGTGGGCCTACAGGTTGATGTGGGAAGTCAAACCCAGGGTAGCGCTGTAGAGAGGTTAGATGAACGAATGAGAATGAAAGTGGAGTCCCACAGAAGGCTGAAATCAGAGCTAACCCAGAGTAGAGATGTTTTCAATGCCTTCCACTGACTCGAATTTTGTCTTTTAGAGGTGGACTAAAAGCACTGGTGTCATAGGTATCTTGTATTTTCCATCAGTATATGGGCTAGAGAGGGAAAAGCAGACATAGAAAGGGTTCTTAGAATTTACTTGAAAAGTACTATATGCTTCAAGACATAAAATTAGCCAGCTTCGTAGTCTTACCAGCTCGCTGATGGCTACATCACACATACAATCATCTATGACTCCCGTGACTTTGGATCTTATCAACGTCTGCAGAGTGATTGTCAGTTTATAGTTTACATTTTCTGACAATTTTGTAGTCAGTGCATCAGGTAGTCATACAAGCTAGTTGAATTCTTAGTAGATTCTTGTCTTCTCTGACCTACTCAGATCAATTTAAAGATACAGTAAAGGTGAGTTCTCTATGAAATGTGGAGAGAAGACTCAGATTGAGAAACCAAACAGGGAACAGGTCCCTCTCAGAGACTTCCTATAGCATAATCCCTAGTCTAGGAAGCATCTCTAACAACACAGAACAAACAAACAAACAGCAAAACCCAGCAGCTTTATTTGATGCCAAATCAAGATCAAAATGGAATGACAGAACCAGAGTACAATCAATCAAATCTGGTACTTACTGAGTCATAGTCCTATAAACCCAGAGTCAAATATTTACCAGCAAGATGGTCCTTATTTGCATGGTGGGCATTTCATGATGGGAACCTAAGAACACTTGACATTTGTACTGATACTTGGCTTGGCCAAATTCTTCATAACCCCTCCCCTCAGCCAGCCAGATACAAATAAGAGAGGCTAAAAGATTGATTTAATCAAACAAAACAGGGAGGAAATGTTGTGACTGCTAGATCATGCTAGAGGGTGAAAGGTAAAAGAGAAGATAAGGGCTCTCATTAGAGCCCCAGGTTATTCCTATAGAATCTAGACCATGTAATGTAAGCAGAGGAACATAGAACCAGAAATGACTAAACAGCAACTGGCAAGCTGGAGTGCTCTAGTAGGAATACCATTGCAGCTGTCTGGATATCAGCATTTGACCCACATGGCATTAAGGTCTTGTATACCTCACAGTGCTTCAAACAGCCAGGTAGACTGCCACCATGTATCTCCAACAGGTAGCCAGTCACACAACTAATTCTTTGACTTTTGTTTTTGATTTTAAAGTCCACATGCTTGGGTTGGCTTGGTGAATTACCTTTTCATGTTAGCTTCCAGAGAACCTGGGGAATTTCACTTTTTGTCTTTGGTACTAGAGTTGTGAAAATGAACTGGAAGGGTATTATATCAACAAGTTCATCAAACTTGCTTATCAATATATGCCTATATGGAAACGGCTGGAAATGTGTCACAAGTGTTGGAGTTACCACATGCTTGACAGTTGTGTCTTATTTTAAAATCTGTGATCAAACTCCAAACCAAGATTTAGTAGGTGATTACTCTGGGAAGCTCAGCGATACTTGCTTCTAGACTTTTAATTAAAACAGGTTAGAGGGCTTATGTAGTTCAAAAATCTATTTGAGTCATACTTTTTTTTGGTAAAGAATTTTGTCTGAATTTTTGTGAAAACAGAAAATTGGTTGAGAGTTAGCAAAGCTACGCTTTGAAAGAAGAGCCTGTGTGTATTGAATAAGATATTGACTGCAAATATGCAAAGCAGAAATAAGTGATTATGACATGTTACTTATGTAAATCTGGTTCACTTCATGAATGAGTAGTTGGAAGAACTTTTCCATTTCCATATCTTTTAGACTATTTATTTTTAAAACCTGTCCCTTTTTTCCTTTTTTTCTGGTTTTTCAAGACAGGGTTTCTTTGTAGCTTTGGAACCTGTCCTGGCACTCGCTCTGTAGACCAGGCTGGTCTTGAACACACAGAGATCTGCCTGCCTCTGCCTCCCAAGTGCTGGGATTAAAGGCGTGTGCCACCAGTGCCTGGCCTAAAACCTGTTCTTTTAAAGTGGTCAATGTAGAACAATGCTTTGTCTTATTATGTGCCTCATCATTTCTCTTACCTACTTGATCACAGTTCTTTTGAAGACACTCAACTTTTGTAATGCTGTGCTCTCCAACTCTGTGCAATCCAGTGGTCAAGCACACTTCTCAGTCAACAGGAGAAAAGTTGGCTCGTCCTGTGGCCCACAGACACTGAATCTCTTCCAAGGAGAACAGGCTGGGTCATCGGTGTTAAGTCCAGTGGTGGCTTGAATGAGAATGTCCCCTACAGATTCAGACTTGCTTCCCAGTTGGTTACATTCTTTGGTGTGGTGTAGAAATGTGGCCCTGCTGAGGAAAGCATGTCAGTGGGGACAGGCTTTGAATTTTTATCATCTTACTGACATTCAGTTCACTCTCTGTGTTTTATCCTTGTGTTTGAGCACATGAGCTCTCAGCTTTCTGCTCTGGCTTCTATATCTGTCACTTGCTGCCAAGTTACTTGCTGAGATGGAGTCTTATCTCTCTGGAACCTTAAGCTGAAATAAACCCTTTCATAAGTTCCCTTGGTTATGGTGTTTTATCTCAACAATGGAGAAGTGACTAACACAGTGTCCATAGGGTTTAAAAGAGAAAATGAATTTCCCCAGCTTAATAGAAACATGGATGTCATACTAAATGCTGCATAGACATACTCATGCATCATTTTACCAACCAAAAAAACCAATGGATTTTGTAGTTTGATGCTCGCTATCCAGCCAGGCCAAGGGGCAGTTTGGTTTGTGGCAGTGGCAATGCAAAGAGAACATTCTGCATTCATAGGCTCATAGCCTTTATAAGTCAGTAAGTCCTAAGAAGTCCAGATTTGTCACCTTGGATGTTATTATTCATTTGTAAATAAACTTAAGAAGGTTGTAAATTGAGACTGCACTTACTCGGTTTTCCAGACCCGAATTATATTATATTAATATAATGTTTAATATATTAATTATATATGATAACATAATAATAATCAATATATTAATTATAACACTGTTTGGCTAATGGTTGAGGCATATACCCAGCTATCTCTTGCTTCTTAAATTAACCCATTTCTATTAATCTCTATATCGACATGAGGCTGTGACTTATCAATAAGGTTCTGGCATCTTTCTCCTTTGGCAGCTACATGGCATCTCCCTGACTCTGCCTTCTTTCCTCCTCTATCTCTGCTTGGATTTCCCACCTTCCTATATTCTGCCCTGCCATACACCAAAGCAATTTCTTTATTAACCAATGGTAATAAAATATATTCACAGCTTAAATAGGGGCATTCCACATCATTTGTACTTTTCTATCTAAATAAAAAAGGAAGGTTTTAACTTTAACATAGTAAAATTACATATACAAAACAATTATCAAGTAAGAATTATAGTTACAATATTTAGTCTATTTGTATCTGGCAAAAATTAAAGAAAATAGTCTATCATCAATTTATCTTTGTGAATATAAAGTTTCATATCTAATTTATATTTTATCATAACTAAGGAAAACTGAAGCTATCTGTCTTAAGCTCCATCAAAGACCCCAAAAGGATATAATATTACGGGCATAAACAGGATGTACATTGTAAGCAACTTTCAAAATTCTAGAATTGATAGAGACATCTTGCTGCCTAGACAGTCACCCAAAGTTCTTCTAAAATGTTGGGGCATCCTTCTTCAGCCTACAGGTCCATAGTATCTGGCAGACTTTTCCATGAAACAGGAAATGTCAGAGACAGTTCCATCTATATTGGCAGTTTGTCAGGCACTTTCTTCTGTGTCCTGCAGAATGTCTGGCAAACTCTTTCGTGAAGAGGAACCCTGAAGAACTGTCTCACGTTCTTTAGGCAATTTCAGCAGTCATTTTTCTGTGAGTCTTGAATGTCCAGTTTATGTAGCATACCATCATGCAGTTCAGATAAGAGCAGTTCTTGTCTAAGTGGCTAGCAAACTCCGTAAGGAGCCTCTTCAATGCCCGTCAATCCTTTTGAAGTAGATTGGTGCTAGCAGGAGCAGATGTGTCTCACTGTGGAGAACAGTCTAATTTCTTAAAACATTTTAAATGCCATATTCTGTAGGTCTTTGAAGTATTGAAAATTATCTATCTGAAATATATATCTGTATATCTAGAAAACCTAATATGACTATAAATTTAACTATTATAAATGAATATTTATTAACCTATAACTTTTAATTGTACTTTTTCTTTTTCTGGTTTTTTGAGACAGGGTTTCTCTGTGTTACAACCCTAGCTGTCCTGGAACTAGCTCTTATAGACCAGGCTGACCTCAAACTCACAGAGATCCACCTACCTCTGTCTTCTCAAGTGCTGGAATTAAGGGCACGCATCCCATCATTCAGCTATATATTACATATTCAAATGAACTGTACAAACACAATACCTTACATAAGAGCAGAAATTCATATACACAGTATAACAAAATTGACCTTCAATTTGTATCAGTAGAACAAGATCCATACCAATGCAAAATGTTCATCTCTATATCATATCCCCCCTTTTCTGAAAAAAAAAAAGAGATTGCCTGTGACCATTAACAATTTATACCCAACAACTCCTTTTAAATGAAAACAAACATTTATAAACAATCATTTTGGGAATTCCGGCGTAGTTTTCTCCAAACTGCTTCCTGCTGTTTGTTGGGCAAAGTATTTTTAGGGTTCATGGAGTACTTTCAGAGGGGTCTTGTTCCATCAAACCACTTTAGCCTGGAAGGAATGCACAGGTTCTCATCTTCTGTGGAAACAAAAGCAAAACCTCTTTTCCAAAGGAATGTATCCTTAGTCTCAAATTTTGAAGTCAAGATACCTTTATAATGTATATGTTGGTTTAGCTTAGCAGCCCCCAGAATGAAATGTCTCTCTCCAGTCAAAATTTAAAGAAAACACAATAATACACATAATCCAGATTCTCTGTATATATTCCATCTTTACATGGCTGATTTTTTACTCTATTAATTTTAATTATTTATTATCATTACTCCTTTAATTTATGACTGTCTGTACTCTTTTATATTACTTTTACTGTCTCTTTGAAGATTTTGTTTTATTTCTTAAATTATTTCTTTTTATACCTGTCTATATTCTTTTTCCTCTCTTTCCTAAGCTTATGTACATTTTTAAAACACACTGTGTCTCATTTATAGGTCTTTTATGCTTGAATCTGTCCTATTGTATATCTGAAATCCTTTTCTGACAATGAGCGCTTTTTTAAAATGGCAAGCAATGTGGTTGCTGTGGCCCTGGATGCTGGCTCTGCGTTTCTCAGCTTTTCAATATGGCAGAGGTGCAGTCTGGGACTGCCGGGTGGGAGCCATGCTCACTCCTTCATCTCTGGGAAAGAGCAGCACATAAACCCTTTTTTACCTGAGTGAAACCTAAATCTGCCTAGTAATGCACTGCCCAGCCTGGAAATAGCTCTGTGTATGGTGGCAGGAATCCACCATGTTCTCCTCCCTATGCACGCCTAGCAGCCCAATCCAGCAGGTTGCTCAGGCAGAGTGTGCTGAGCTGCTGGTGCGCTCTCAGTTACTTTTCTGCTAACCCCTGGACCTGAAGTAGGTGGCAGGCCAAGCGGGTTAGCCCTAATCATTTGGACACCATTATGCAAATGGAGACTGTGCTTACATTTCCCTGATGCCCAGACCCAAATATTCACATAGAAACTATATTAATTACAACACTGTTTGGCCAATGGTTCAAGTGTATTCCTGGCTAGCTCTTACATCCTAAATCAACCTATTTTTGTTAATCTATGTATCAGCATGAAACTGTGACTTAAAAGTACGGTTCTGGCATCTTTTTCCTTTAGCAGCAGCATGGCATCTCCCTGACTCTGCCTTCTTTCCTCCTCTATCTCTGCTTGGATTTCCCACCTTGCTATATTCTGCCCTACCATAGGCCAAAGCGCTTCTTCATTAACCAATGGAAATAAAACATTCACAACATACAGAGGGGCATCATACATCAGAAGGTGTCTAAGGACAGCTGTTACCTGAAGTTGTCTGTATTTGCCATGTAGCTATGATCTCAGTGAAATAAAACTATCTGAAGTAATAGCCGGAATTCTTTCAGTGACCTGGGAGACATGTCCTGGGTTCATGCACTGAAAAACTATGCAATAGTGTTCCCCGGCCCTTTTGACCTTTCTGTCTTGGCACTACATTTTCCTTTGTTTCCTTCACACCACATAAAAGAAGCTAAGGGTTACCTGTTTCTTCTTTGAATATAGGAGTCCATACAAACTTAGCCACTATACAGATAGCTCAAATTTAAATGACCTCAGTGGGCAATTTAAAGTTGACTTTTAATGACATAGATCATGCAGCTGAAAGATGGGAAACCACAGAACCAGTGCTTTGCTGTGATAAAGCATGCCAGAATGGGTTTTGTTTTCTTTTTATAGTGAACAAATATAAATGCAGCAATGTTAAGGGAACCATTAACAAGGTAGAAAGAATAATTTGAGAAAACACTTTCTAATGTTACCTCCTTTCATGAAAACTTATGAGAGTTGCAAACATCAAGCTGCAAAATTTGGGGGTCTGAGACTAACACAAATTCATCTCACACCCTGAGGATCCTTGTGCTCTCGTGGATAAGGCTGAGTGAGGTCTTAGCCCAAATTCCTGGTCATAGATTCAAATGTCACACTATCAGAATTGGTGGCAACAGGACTGGGGTGGTTGTGGTAAGGTGGCATGGATTGGTAAACTGTGAGCATTGACTCTTCAGGCTACATTCTCTGGATCTCATCTAACAGTTGAAATGTTAGAGCTTTCAACGTGTAAAACAGATTCCAAAGTTTTTGTTGCGATAAGCCTTAGTGTTGCAAAGTTTGATTTCAGTGTCATAATTTATACTTAATGGCTCTTTGTATATTTAAAGAGTGTCTGCTAAAAATAGTCATTTAAAAACATTTTACTATTTATAGGAAAAATACCATGATGAGTTTGTCATTTGTTAAAGATAATGATTTCCTCTAAAACATGCATAATGCCTACTTTTAGCCTTATTTAAAACACACAAATTAACTAATTTTTCCTGGATACTATTTTAGCTGCACTGCAGTTGGTAAGACAGTAAAGTCTCATAATTTGTGAAAGACATTATTTTTATTATTATTACAATCTATCACAACATGAACAGGTGATTAAATCTTAGTATTGACACTTCTAGTTGCCATCCTGCCCCTCAGCACAGGGATAAAATATGAAAATATTTTTAAAGTCTATATTGTAATTAGTTCTTCAGTGTCTCTCACTTTGGTGTTTTTGTAAGAATTCATGTATTAGTGCTAGGACTGGGATTCACACGCAGGGCATATGGCTCCCAGAATGTGTGCTCAGGAGTACGGTATAGTCACTGTCACTACAGCCTGTGGAATAGTTTATTTATGAATGTGTGCAGAATGCAGACATTTTGCACATATATAAATATGGCTTGTATGAATGTGTGAATGCATGTTTGTATGTAAGTAGGCAAAAGTATGTGTGTGATTGCATGTGAACATGTGTGCTCATGCATGTGGAGGTACAGGGTTGATGTCTGGTATCTTCCCTGATTTCCTTCCAACTTAGATCCTGAGTCAGGGTCTCTCACTGAACTCAGAGATTTCTGTTTCAGCTAATCTTGGCTATCAGACTTGCTTAGGAGATTCACTGCCTCCCTTCATCCTTCTTCCATGACTGCTGTGACTATAGGCAGACAGCCAGGAGCAACTGACATTTGCATGGGTTTGAAGGATTCAGAACCCTGGTCATTCCTCTTTACTGTCTCAGATATCTCCCTGAGCCCTCTTTATCCTTTCATGGTGCCTGCCCATGAGATTAGACAGCAATCATGATTTTAGAAGAAAATGAAATGAAATTTAAATTAGGAAAATTGAGAGGATTTTCTATAAGACCCTTTTAAGGGAGAGAATCATATAGAAGCCCTGGTGATCTCTAGTTTCAGACCAATCTGAAAAGGGACTGAGAGAATCAATACTCAGGGCACACACACACACACACACACACACACACACACACACACACACTTACAAACCTAAGTCCCCAACCACCACCATATGGAACTTCCTTCTGGGTATTGGAGAGCAGGAGGCAGGAGAAACCATTGCATAAGTCTACCTATACTAATAGCTCCAGACAAAGCAAGGGTCAAAGCTGGAGATCCGGCGGGGTGAGCCAAATGGAAGATAACTTGCTAGTCCTGTACTCATATACTCCTCTCTTCAGGACAATATTTCTGGTTCTTCTATTATTATATTCAATCTTTGTTCATTCACTTGACCTCTTGGTAAGCTATAGACATCTGGGGAAGACCAAATGGAATGTCAGTTACGGCTTGTCTTTTGGAGCAGGTTTCATTTCTAACAAGGTCCTTTTGAGTTCTGATTCCATCTTCCCACATGGATCCTTATACTTATGATAAGCATCTCAGACGTTCCTGCAAAGATTTTCAAAGTACTGATTTCGTAGGCCGAGACAGAGGCTTAATCAGCCCCAGAAGCAAGCAGTGTTTTATGTTATTTTTAATGTCTAAGGCAACACCAATATAGTAGTCTAAACACAGGCATTTGGGATCCCTTGGTATAGCAGCGCCAACTCAGGGCGTGTGCTAGACACTGGGTAGAGTGTCTTTATCTTTGTCCAGAAATCTAGGGACTTCCTAGTAGCACCAGACTTGTGACTGTGAACTACTGGATTTCGTAGAGACATTTTTTCCTAACCTCACTGCATCCTGGGTGGCCCAGGTCTACCTCTGTAGTCTCCTCACTGCCACAGTGAGCCCCTGCCGCAGTGAGCCCCTGAGATGGTGAAACACTGCCACGGTGTGCCCCCGCCATGGTGAAACACTGCCACGGTGTGCCCCCGCCACGGTGAAACACTGCCACAGTGAGCCACTGCCACAGCAAGCCGCTGTCACTGAAGAAAGCATGCCAGTCCTCTTTGTTTCACAGTGTAAAAACTGAACTAAGACTTGAATTCATGAGTAATCTTTGTTGCTAGTGTTGTGACTGCCCACTTTCCATTAATTTTTACTACTTGATTTGTTTATTTTGTACTAAGTATAGTACGATAAGGACTAATAGGTACTAATAATGTTGTACCAATATGATAATATTTTTATTGAATATGAATCACATTCATCAAACCTCTTCATCTACTCCAGCCTTCTGCCCTCTCCTTCCAACAAAGCAGGTGAAAACTGAGAATCAAGAATTAGCTGGCCTTGCACATGTCTGGAGGAGAAGGTATAAAAATGTCCTGGGATAGAAAGGGAAATCCCATAGTATCATAAGACACCGACTGATGCTTATCACCGTGACTAGGACTTACTGAGTCTCTACTGCCCAGAAAGTAATTATTTTTTTTTATTTTTTTTTGTCTGTCTCATACTCTACCTCTTAAAATACCTATTAAAAAACTCTCTACTTCTGCAATAACTTTATCCAGGCTATGCTCAAATGTTCCTGTGATCATGTAGAACACTGTAGGTATGTGAGGAAGACACTGATACACTAAACTCCACGGAGCAAATACTTGAACCATATTCTTCTGGGTACTTATAAAGGGTATGTGGTAACTGAAATTCTACTGATTTCAAGAGTACTCTGTACAGACAATAGTAGAGAGACACAAATCTAAAAAATGGCCCCTCCCTTCCTAAGCAAACAAAGGGCCTAAAAACTTCTGACTTTCTGATCAATGGCATTTTGCTGCATCCAGGAGAGTGACCTGCATTCAGAACCCAGAAAGGGCAATATGTAGGAGACCCAGCAGATCCCAGGACCATAAAGGCCCCTGGGACTTGAGAGCAGAAAGGGAACCTTACTGTGAATGGAGCTTGCTCTGTGAATAGACTTGATACTGTAGCCCAGGTGGTGAGAAAGAGATGAACACTAGACCAGATTTTACTGTGCGGTCATGTGGCCATCAGTTACATCCAGGGAGCAAAAAAGACAGCTAGCTGTTTTGAAGTGTGTAGAATTACTAAGGGAAGCATTAAGCATCAAGGATGCTAGGCTGAATAAATAAGTAATGCAGATTGTGCAGTGTGGAAAGAGGTGGAGGCAGAAGTGGGTGAGTGGAGACCAGGCACTGCAACAGGCTGGGGAGGGTAGAGAAGGCTTTGCCATGGCGAGGAGTGGGAAGCAGAGGTGGGAAGAGTTAGATGTTGAGATAGGGGCAGGGGAGTGGCTGAAGGAAGGCTTTAGATGGATGGAAGGAGAAAGATAGTAATAATGATTGCAGTTCTGTTTCATTTGGATCTCTGAAAATCCCCCTTTTCCTACTCTATATAAATGCTCCTATTCATAATTAGCTAAGATTCTCAGGAAAATATCCTCACCAACAATGAGGAATCAGTTTCTCATGTCATTAAAACAACAACTTATCCTTATCCAAGTTAGAATTTATGTTCAGAGTCTGGTGTAGTTGGTAGCAGGGAAACCACTGGGTCCCAGTGCTTTACTGCTTGTCTGAAACAATACTAAGTCCCACCCACATGCAGAGCTTTTAACTCAGGACCTAACCAGGATTTAGTGCTTCCTAAACTCCTAGACAAACTTTCACCATTGAACTAAATCCCCAACCTTAACAATCTTCCCCCTCCCCTCTCTCTGATGCTGGGATTCAAACCCACAGTCTGTCTTCTAGGCAAGTGCTCTCTGTAAATGCTTTCTTTGTTTTTGGGTGCATTGGTTTACTTTTGAGGGTGGAGAATCTTGCCTTGGTATGTTGTGGAGGTCAGAGAAGAACTTTCAGAAGTCATTTCTCTCCTCCCATATGAATCCAAGACTGAACTCAGGCCCTTGGACTTCATGGCTAGCTCTATCAGCCACTGTGTCTTCTCACTGCCTAAATGAGTGATGAAAAACGACATGACTATCATACATTTCTGTGGGTACTCTATTGCTGGGTTGCTCTTTTTAACTTTTCTAGGCTCCCAGATGGTTACGTATCATTAAATGTCAATCATCTTTGTTTTACATATATTCATAATATATATTAAATATCACATATGTCTTAAAAGGGGCCCATTCTAAATATCAATTTGATAAGACTTACATAGTGGCAAAACTTCTTTCCTCCACTTGCTTCTTCCCATCCTCCTTCGCCTCCCCCCTTTCTTGTCCTTCCTATTTAGCTAAACCTTTTCCTCAGCCCTTTCATTCTTTTCTTCAAATATTTGAGAATGTTCTAGAGTGTACAGCCTTGATAAAGCCCAAAGTAATTTATGGTCAAAGAGGTTTCTTTTTGAAAGGTTTTTTTTTTCCTTTCATGGTGTATAAATGGCAGCAGAGCCTCTGAGGATCAGCATTAGTGATGGTTTCACTAATCTGAATGTTCAATGCCAATTGTGAACTGGAAGGTTCATCGCAAGCCCTGTAATGTAATTTTTTTTAAAAGCTTACTGTTTGATCAAGTGTGACTTCTGCCTGCATGTCACATTTTAGGTTTATGCTTATGAATCTCCAGTTTTAGAAAGAGCCAGAACTATTTTGTGTTTGTCTCCGAATGTTTAAACTTCTGGCTGTATCTTTGCGCATTGCCTTCTGTCCTAATAGACTCTTATTATTTGAAGGAAGAGCAGCTCTTTCCTCGCCAGGATCCAATCCAGGGTAGGGGCTTTCTGCATGCTAATTAAGTCCACCTTCAAGCGCTTCACCTGCTGTTTTAGAGGCTGGCAGTTTGCATTCATCACCTGAATGACAGCTGTTTCTAGGTACTTTTCTCTGAAAAGTAATGAGAAATTAAATAAACCTTTTGCATGCTAATCACTGACATTCCGAAATGACAGCTGAGAAGTGCTCAGTGGAAGTCTCAGAACAACTTGAATTGAAGGATTTTGTCTCTATCAGCCAGTTGCCGAATTTTGACTAGATGTTTATGAAGTGTAGAGAGAAAGGGTGACAGGTGCCTGACGAGACAGTGATATCAAAATGAGGAGAAACCACTGAGATATTTCAAATATATTAAATACCCATATTTAAGGAACTGGGCAATATACTCTTTATGTAAGTTGATACAGATTTTTAAAACCACTTTTGCCTTTTCCTGTAAAGCAACCTGCAGATAGAAGATGCAAATGTTTCTGGTTTTTAACAGGATACTTTTCTTTGACAGTGTATTTCACTGTTTCCTAATCTCAGCTTTTCTTCATTACCTGAATCTTACTTCTACTTAAGATTTATTTTTTTTCCCTCTGTACAACAGTGACTGGGATTAAGAGCATTTGTCTGAGTCTCCTCAGCAGAACCTTCTAGTATAATAAGCCTGTGCAGAACAAAGCTTTGGAAGGGATGTCTTAACTCTCAAGAAATAATGGGCTCTAGACACTAGGTGATCTTGTCCTTTGCCTTGTTTAAAGGGACCGACTAAAGTGTTCACTTCTCCAAATTCCTGCCTCTGGCAGTGCTGGTCGTTCATAAATTGTATAAACCTCCCTACATATGAACCTCATTAATTTACATTTCTTTTTCTTCTTTTAAACATTTGTTTTAGTTCAGTAATTACACTATCATATGACAAAACTGGCCTCTCTAGGTACCCTGTTCCATGAATTTTAAGCTACATGTGCTTGTGTGGCTATTTTCACAATCAAAAGAGAAGAGGTTTTATTACCCCAAATGCCCTTGGGCCTGCAATATTCACTTTATAGCCCAATGTCTTCTTTACCCCTAGCCCCTGAGAAAGTATTTTCATGATATTCAAATATTAAACAGAGAGAAGATGAGAGAAAGAGAAAAATAAGGAAATATGGAATAGAAAGAAGAGAAAAATAAATGGGAGAAGGGGGAAAGGAAGAAAAGGAAAGGAAGGAGGAGACACTGGGGAGGAAGCTAGGATAAGTGTTCACTGACTGTCATTGTGGGTTTTAGGTGTAGCCTGTGACAGTGTCTTCACTCTTCAGTAGATTTATTTATTTTTGTCACATGAAAAAATGAAATTGTTGACATGGTTGCTTCTTTGATCCTGGACCTGGAAACTATGCCTTGGTGTTTGAGGGCAGTTAGCCTTGATGACATACGCTGTTGACCTGTGCTGCCAACTCTAGAATTTTCTGCTGTGAACTTGGCATTGCCTTTACCCTCCTAGGCTGCAACACAGAGGAGAAAAGAAGAACCACACATTCTATTTTATTTTTTAAGTTTAGAGTTTAACTTTATAAAATCATGGCAACCCTCTGTGCCCCAAAGATAACCTCTGGCTTTCTAAAAGGAAGGAAGCCTTTGACAGGAGTGCCCTACTCCTTCACTGCCTCCAGCACCCAAGGCATCCATTTTTCTTCCTGGTTTTTTTTTCCATGACAATTGGTACTGCACACCCAGCCTCTCTTCACAGTGGCTTCTTTACACCTATCACTGGGGCCTTAGTGGGACTGGTGGGGAGAAACACTGTTTTCTCGGAAAT
Source organism: Ondatra zibethicus (assembly GCA_004026605.1). Taxonomy (NCBI): domain Eukaryota; kingdom Metazoa; phylum Chordata; class Mammalia; order Rodentia; family Cricetidae; genus Ondatra; species Ondatra zibethicus. Next base: position 10,376 of record PVIU01007003.1, on the reverse strand, counting down.
GCATCCTAGGAGGAAGAGGCTCCTCCACTTTCTGACTTCCTTGGTGACTCTAATGTAACAAGTAGACCTGATTTTTACAAATTATTATTTTTCATTGTTTCCAATTAACTTTACTCTGTCATCAAGCTATCACATTACAATCCCAGTTCTAACTGATTGTGTATGGAATTTGCATGATTTCATAAACACAGGCAAAGAGAAAATGGAAATTTAGACTTTCAGGTTCACGCCGCTTGCTGAGCCTGGCTCACTGGGGGCTGCTGATTTTGTTTGATTACAATGAGTTGAAATTTATGATCAAGTGTTAAAAAAAGTGGTATAATGTTGCCAACCAATAGTTCAAAGGAAATATAGCTTAGATCTGTTAATAAAATTATGTCCTGAAATATTTAAAGTATTGTGATCTTTATTTTGGGAGAACTATTGAGTGTCACATTTCTAGTTCATTTGAAGTTGGAATTTAGGGCTACAGTTATATTCTCTGAACTTGCTCTCTTCCTAAGTTGGTCTCATGTAGAAAACAACTTAATATTTAAGTAGCTAATATCAGTACTTTCCTCCTTCAGAAGCAGCCTGTATGTTAGTATTGATTGATTTCCATGCTTAGTTTATAATTTTTATTAGTTGAATTTTAGACTGTTTTCTAGATGTCTTTTTAACCAAAATTAATAAGTGGTAATAAGTGGTTTTCTCTTCCATAGAATTTCTATATCAGCCTTTATTCTGTGAGCTGTTTACTTTAAAATGATATTTTGTGTGTTTGCTATCTAATGTCCCAACTTTGTGCTAAAGGAAATTATAAAAAGTATACTTGTTACTTATTTCTGTAAGTCATAGGAGAAAAACATCTGCTATTGGTTGGTTTACTTAAAGTATGGAGAAAGCACAGCAGTAAGTAAGAAAGCACAGAGTCAATAATTACTTCTTTTTTTTCCAGAAAGGAGGAAGAAATTGAATGTGATCTATCTATCTATCTATCTATCTATCTATCTATCTATCTATCTATCTATCTATCTATCTAGAAAGCATGGTATGGGTTTTATATGGCATTGAAATGTAAAAAGCAATACCAGAGAATGAAGAGAGTGTGGCCATTTTATTTTTAAATAAAATGAGCACATTGAGTTTATTGGGTGTTTAATTATTTATTCCGTCATCCATTCATTCACTCCTTATTACAGGGTCTCACTATATAGCCCTAGCTGGTCTGGAACTCATGATATAAACCAGGCTGAGCTCAAACAGAGATCTGCCTGACTCTGCCTCCTGAGCCCTATGTTAGTTGTCATGCCCAGCTCCTTGACTGTTTTTAACACAGCTTTGATTTTTCTATACAATTTGAAGGGTTCTCAAAAGTTATACCTCTATAAAGCAAGCTGCATTTAAATTTTAAAAACTTTCAGAAGAGAGTCTGTTGGCATCCAGGTTCATAGCTGCAAAGCTGTGGTATCCTGTTGCAGAGCAAGGCTTAGAACACAGAGAATTCTGAGAAGCTCTTCCATTCATTTAAAAAATCAGTGAGTGTTACTTCTGCTTTTCAAATTGCAAACTAGGGCACTAGAGCAGGGTTTGGTGCCAGTTCACCCACATCTCCTGTCAGACACACCATAAACAGAATTAATTCTTCTATGTTCCTGGTACTAGGGTGAAGAATTGCTAGACAAAGTTTGTAGTGTCTGGGGTCAGAGGAGGAGTGAGTCCCACTTTGGAGTGTCTTGGCTTGTTAACCTCTTTGTTTCTAACTCTTGAAGAAGAAGATATACAACTAACGTGATCATCAGAGCTCTCACGCGCTGAATGGAATTTCTCCAGCCTCCAGAACACTGCCTTATGTGAGAAACTCAAGTACAGGGTGACATTAGAGAGCAAGTTTATGTTGATGGTATTGACACACACAATCAAGCTTTCTGAATTACAGACTCTACCTGAAATTTAATGAACTTACACACTAATAAACTGGGGCCATCTTTAGGCATCAATTGGAACTTAGAGATGCAGGGTACATTGTATCCACTGACTACATTAATGCATTTAATGTACAAAATTAATGCATATAACTAGGTATATTACTTTGCAAAACATTCCAGAAGCACGTGAACCCACCATTCCACACTTCAGCACTTTTTCTTGGACTACCGCCTCTAATCTGAGGGTGATTGTTGTATATCATCCAGAGATTCTAGCTCTGAGCACCCCAGTGGTAATCATTACAATTTTTCTGATGTTTATGTCAATTTCTGATATTGGAGATAGGCTGGGCTATTAAAGAGCAGAAGGAAAGGAGAGGAAGAGGAGCAGAGACTCGTCTGAGGATGATAAAAGAGGCAGCCTATGGAAGTAGGAAGACCAGCACGATTATTCATCACAAATATTTACCTAGGAATTTAATACAACTGACTACATGTGGGGTCTTAGAATTCTTAGTTTTCTTGAAAGGAAAAAGAAGTTACAGTTGAGCATTCAGCTATTATTCTTAGAGTAATTTAGTAGTTTGTGTGAAGATTTTTGTTTGCTTTATTACAAATTTATGTTCTCTCATTGTTTATATTTGTATCAAAATTGAAAATCTGGCTAGCATTTATTTATGCAAATCTGTGCATAGTTTGGAGAGAGAGAGAGAGAGAGAGAGAGAGAGAGAGAGAGAGAGAGAGAGAGAGAAAAAGAGAGAGATCTAGTGCTTACCCCTGAGGTTTATTTGACATGGCAGGTACTGACAAAGAGATGCTTATGACATCTCTAGCAATGTAATCTCACTTCTTAATGATAAATGCTCTGACAAACGGAAACCTGGTATTATTCTGAAGTAGAAAAAAATGAATTTAATTCAGATATGGGGTAATAAAAATGACTTCCCTAAACATATCATATAAATTAGACCTCTAAGGAGGGACCATATTACAAGCAGCAAAGATAAAATAGAGTGAATCTTGTAGGGTTATTTTTGTTGTTGTTTGTTATCAGAGAAAATTAAGCACCACAGAAGCAGTCCCATTACCATGCCACCTTGCACTGCTATGTTTAAGTAGTTTGAACTCTAGTGATAATTGAAAAACTATCTTGAAAAGTTAATCGGGGGTGACAGTAGTGAGTTGTGATGGAAGTCTTAACCATATTAAGTGAAGATTATACTCAGATAAGGGCTTATTTTTTTTTGACTTCTGAAGTTTAAACTATGTTCATGAATTCCTTGCTCTTCAGTCATGGAGTTTTAGAGTGAGACAGCTGTTGGAGGGTAAAGAGGATATTCAGGTTGTGTGGAGACAAGTAGCAGCATGAGCACCGTGTCGTTGGGCTGTGAGAGCGCTCTTCTTTTGGTAACAGTGACTGAGAAGTGCAAGTAAGCCAGGTGTAGCATACATATGATCAGAGTATATATGACATTACATACAATATCAGATGGACATTCTATCAGAGTGTTTCACTATTTATTAGTATTTTTCCCTCAACCAATTTATTTTGTCTTTTATTTTTGCCTATCTTTCCTATAAACAATAACATTCACTAATTAAGAGGTTGGAAATAAAGTTATAGTCTTCATTATATAATATATAACATGACCATGTGTAACAAGCTTTCTTGTCAGGCTATCTTTGGATCACCAGCCCCCAAATAATAATACAGAGACTTATTATTCATTACAAAAGCTTGGCCTTTTGCTTAGGCTTGTCCCCAACTAGCTATTTATAAACTAATTAACCAATAATTTTTTGATCTGTGCTCTGCCACGTGGCTCAGTTACCTGTCCTCTGTACCATATGTCCAACTTGCTCCACATCTCCCTGGTGTCTCTCCACCTCTCTTCTTCCCAGAGTTCTCTCTTTCACCAGAAGTCCCACCTATTCTTTTCTGCTTAGCTATTGGCCACTCAGTTCTTTATTAAACCAATCACAGTGATACATCTTCATACAGTGTAAAGAACTATTCTGCAACATTCATGGAAAATATGTTTTAAAAATGTGAAAAATACAACATGCCACTCAAAAATATACATTTTGGGATGCAATTATATGATCAGTATATGTACCACTGCTTGCTTTCCCTAAGTTCTTAGTTTTGCTTTTTCATAGTTTCAGAAACATTGGTTTCCTACCTATTTGTTGAAACTGGAAATGCATTGTGTTTGTATAGTACCGAGAAGGAGATGAAAAGGAAACCCATAGTTCATCAAATTATTTCCTGGCCTTTTCTTGGATTCTGATACTGAATAGTAAGTAGGACAGGCATCTGAAACACTGTGGAGAAGTGGTTTCCTGCAGAATCATCTAACTGGCCAAGGCCCTTTACAGGTGGCAAAAGAGCAACTCTGAGCAGCTGTGGCAGCTGCCAAGCGTTGCTAGAAGGAACCATGAGACTCCGTCTGTACTCAGCAGTGAGGAGCACAGCTGCTTAGTAGTAATGCCTGCCATTGGCTGGGCAGAACCAGAGCTCGTAAGTTCGCCAGGGCTTAACCACCCCTCTATTGGAGGACATTGCCAACACCAATCAAAAGTTTTCACTTCCTTCTACCTTTGATTTTCCCAGATCAGATTCTGACATGATGCACTCTTACCTACTGCTCATTCTCCCTTTAAACTAAATTCTGTAAAGTAGTGTTGAGACTAACTAGATATCTTAGAATTCTATTTTAGAAACAGGAGTTGCATAAGTCACTTATTTTCACAGATTGCAAATATGTATGTATATAGCCTCTATGTATCTGTCCTGCCAGCGAACAGATGATGCAATGATTCATATGATTTAAATTTTAAATGTATTTGTACACACATGATATGAGAAATATAGTGAGATTACGTGCAAAGAAGGGGAAATAGTTTTTAAGTATGGAAGTATTTGACATTGGCTAACTTGAATAGCTTCTAGTGAGATTTATATTTTAAACACACAAAAAGGAAGGGGTAAGAGACCCCTTCCAATGCCCATCACCCCTTTTCAAAGTTCATCTTCCTGTTTTGTTTGCTTCAGAGACAGGTAAGAAAACAAAGGGTTGAGCCAGCACAGCCTGCTTTAGTCTAAACAGGTAAACCAAGACTTGTCTTTCCTAAACAAGTCCTGGCGGCTCAGTCCTGTCCAAGCCAGTATTGTCTTTATTTGGCTATGCACCTTCTCTTAGAGACTTTGAAAGCCCACTAATTATCCACTTTCTACTCTTGCATGATCCCTATGGCCAGACCCTAATCCCTCAGCAGCAAGCACTCTCCCTAACACCATTGAAAAAAATCTCATATATTTATCCTGTGTGACCTTTTCCTACTAACTTTCCATGCCTAAACAACAGCTGTTTTTGGACTTGGTCATATTTTTGAATCACCAAGATCTTTGGGCCCTGTTCTTAGTTTATAGATTAGGTAGGCTTGGGGTCTTAGTTTATAGACCTGCAGATTGGCGTGTCTAACAAATTACCAAATTGTTGAAATGGCTGTTATAGAGGCCACACCTCAGACCCATTGCAAAATGTTGCCGTCTTCGTTTCAAGCTTCATGCCTCTGTAGGTGAGTTTATGTGGGCGTTTGGCTAGATAGTTATCACCAAGGGATCTTTGTTTATCCAAATAGGCGCTCCCAATATGAATAGGGCTCCAAGGGTAAAAGTTTGGGCCACTTCTTTCCGATCCTGCCCTCCCTCATTTCTGCTTTTCCCTACACTTTCCAAATATCAGCAGACCAACACCACCTCCAACATCATGGAGACAAGAATATAAGGGGACAAAATGGCTTACACGGGAATGACAGAGAGACAGGTACTCCAGGGGCCTCATTCTCATAGAAGCAATAAGAAGTGTACCCCAGAGTTACAAAGCACATAGTTCCGCAGAACAGTATTGTTTGGCAATACATAGCAACAAGAATCCTCTTTTTAAAAAGTGTATTTACTCTCTCTCTCTCTTCTGTGTGTGTGTGTGTGTTTGTGTGTCTGTATGAGTGTGTATGAGTGTATGCATGTGGACATGCATGCGTGCATGTCTGTCTGTGTGTGTCCCATATCAGACATGTAGAGATCAGAGAACAACTCTCATGAGTTAGTTCTCTCCTGTCACTCTGTGTAATCTGGGGATCAAACTCAGGCTAGTAAACCTGCTATTAACGTCTCTACCCACTGAGCAATCGTGCCAGGCACAGAACCTTCCTTCCAATCCTCACCCTGGGTTGGGTTGGCAGGATGGATAACTCACTAGTGAGATTCCACCATTAATCTAGAGCCTCCAGCTCTTTGTCTGGCCTCTAAAATGCCAGTCATGGAGAAAGTCGCTTTGCAATCACTGATTCACCAAAAGTAGTAGCCTTAGGCCTTGCTTGACTAGTCTAGACACCATGACAGCTCCACCTGCAGAGGGGAGGACTCAGAAAACATGTCTCATTGTTTACTCATGAGAACCCTTCCTGTTCCCACCCAAGGGAGTGTCTCCGGGTGGCATTTCCTTCCAAAGAGACAGAGCAAATTAATCCCAGAAGAGAGCAAAAGACAATGGTCCTCCATGCTTTCTTCATTCTCCTGAGCTCAGTCAACCAGTTTGCGCCAGTCCATCCCTCAGTAGCCCTCTGGGTCTCTCCCCACCCTTTCCTGGGACCCACCTTTTCCTCTCCTGGGCCAGTTCTCACGCTTCCCTAATGTCTCCCCATGCAGCACCAGTGGAAATGAGCATCATAGAGTTTACCTGTCTGCTGAGTGCTCTGTCGTAGCACTGGGAGAGAATGTAACAACTTATTGTTCCTCAACTGCAGGTTCCCTTTCCATCATGGACTTGCGAGGGGGAGAGCTTTGTGCTGTGTCCCCTTTGAAACGTAATGCCAGTGTTTCCTGCAGAATTCCCTTGCCCGGCCAGCTTTGGAAGCATGCCTGCGTTCTAAATGATAATGGCAAAGAGGGTTTTCTTTATTTTCTAATATGGAGAATTAATGTGTTGCAATTCATCTACACATTGCGTGCCTTTTTCAAAAAGACTTTTATTAGAAAAGTAAATTCTTAGCCTCGCTCCCACCACGACACTTAAAAAGTCCTCTCATTATATCGCCTTTGCTAAAGAATTCAGGAAAAGAACACACTCCTGGTCTCATTATTTCTAGGAGTAGAATTTGACATAGAATATAGAAAAGCATCTTATATATGAGACTTTCTGTCCCTTGAAGGGTGGCCTCTTTCTGTATTACTACCTGCACATTATTTTAGCAACTTATCTTCAATGAATACAGACATTCTGAAGGATAGAAATTGGGGCTTTGGCAAGGGTGAACAGCTAATAAAATGTGTATCTCTCTCCCCACTTCTGCTCCCTTGATTCCTTTTTGCAGACAGTGGTTTAGGGCAGCACCAGTCTTGCTAAAAACTGCTGAGTTTCATTTTACACTAATAACACCTGGCATCTTTATGTGCTAACGATAAATTACACACTCTGTGAGCACAGATTAGACATGGCTTTCTCTATGGTGTAGATTATCCCATACTCATTAAAAATAGAAGTGTATCTGCATTTATGATTTGTTCTCATATTCTCATTCCATCTCTGTCTCTGTGTCTGTGTGCCTCTCTCTCTCTCTCTCTCTCTCTCTCTCTCTCTCTCTCTTTCTTTCTCTCTCTCTCAGCATATATGCAACCTCCCAAAAGATATTAGCATCTTTGGCATTTTTGCTGATGTTAGGCAAAGGAGTCAGTTGGATATATTCTGATGACTTAATACAGACATTTAAATGTTCCTTAAATTACTCAACCAAAAATGGATATTGCACACTAACGACACCAGGATCTAGAGTGACTCATTTGAGGGGTTATAAACTATGTCCTAATCCTACAAATTTGATGGTTAACCAAGTTTTAACTCTAAGGCCACAGAGATGACTGAGCAGGTAAGAGTACTTGGACCCAGCTTTGATTCCCAGAAACCACATGGCAGCTCACAACTATCTGTAACTCTAGTTCCAGGGGATCCAAAGCCCTCTTTTGGCCTCTGTGGGGAACTACTAGGCATGTGGCACACACACATACACACAGATAAACACTCATATGCATAAGATTAAAATGTAAGAAATAAATAAAAAAAATAGAAGCACATGTCAGACATTCAGTTTAGGACACTTGCTACCACATGGAGTTGTTCCAGTAATGAACAAGTTACACACACACACACACACACACACACACACACACACACACACACACACATATACGTATAGCAATTTATATCATTTTATATGGTTTCACATTACTGTTTCTAAATTAAATAGTTTTAAAATACACTTTCTCATTTTAAAAGTCATTTGAATTTGGAAAATAATTTTAAAATATTTTAATACAGTCCTTTGAACTCATACTTCCTAATTTTAATATTTTAGAAAGCCATAGGTCAAGTCCATTAAAAGTAACATTTACACAATATCATGAACTGAACTAAACCTATTATTCAGATTTTGTCCAAAATTTTTTGGGTGTTAGAGCTCATCCCAAATCTCACATATAATTTAGGTCCTTGCTTTATATCCTACACCAGTCTACATCAGAGTCTTGCTATCTCAGGGTCTTTATTAGATCCAACATCTTTGAAGTACACTATTTACATTGTTTAGTTCTACTGAATTTGGCTTTGTCTTATGCCTTTAATGGCTGAGGTTATCAATGGATTTGAACTTGGGACATATCTTATAATTAATGTTATACTTTAGATTAATAAGTGCTAACATATCTGTTTCTTAGTGACATACATAATAATGATATATTTTTAGGGTTTGTAGTATAGATTTTTTAACTACAATCAATTTTCATAAATGGATGTGGATATTGTACAAAATTTGGCAACAATAATAATGATTCTATTTGTGGTGAATACAAATTAATTCTCAATTAAACCAACAATAATAGATCAGTGGGTTTCTGGAACCACGCTGCATTATGGGATTGTGCTACAGCCTTGGTTCTAGAGGGATTACATGTATAACCTCTGGCCATGCCAACCATGCAAGAACACAGCTGTACTTTGCAAGGTATTTCTTATAGTACATTCAAAGTTTTCCAGTCTTGGGAAAACATAATGATTTAATAACAGAAAACAACTAGTTTCAGAGTTTTCCTTCTATTAATCCCAAATGAGTATCAAATTGATATATCTTTAAATTATATGGTGTTTGATTACTTGATTTTAAACATTACTGTCTGAGTTACTGACTTGAGTTTCATGAAAAATATCCTCATGTTGGGAGAGATGTATTGATGGTAAAGAGTGAGTAATCCTTTGCTTCCTGTAGAATCAAGTTTGATACCCAGCACCCATAGCAGGTCGTTGGCCCTTGTGGGCTCCCACACACATATGGCATATACACACAAACAGAGACACACAGATGCACACATAATTTAAAATACTAAAAATGAATCTTTTTTCTTTATTTTTCTTAAAAGTAAACAAACTATCTTTTTTTCATTTTGCATACCAATCCCAGTTCCCACTCCCTCCTCTCCTCCCATTCCCTCCACCTTCTTCCCTTACCCCCCATCCACTCCTCAGAGAGGGTAAGGCACATTGAAAAAAAATGAATCTTTTAAAGAAATCATTAAATGAAATTTTGTTTATGATTAGGACAGGGTTTCCAACAACTTCTGAAATGGCCAAGAACATATCTCTGCCATTTTGTCACTACATTTATGTGAAGTGGTGTTCATAGCTTTGATTGAAGATTATAAAATCAAAATCAATGAACTCTGAAAAATGGTAAGTGTACTCAGTATCCTGCAACATCAGGTAATTAGTCAAGGTGTGTTTATCACAAAATAGACAAGCACTTCCAAGTTGTCAGCATACACGGTTTTCATTTTCTGTAAAAAATGTGGAAACGGATACGTGGACCAAAAATTATTATTTCTTTATGATCTGTAGTCAGGAAATGTTCGATTGCATACCTGTTTCATATGTGACCAACTACCCAGGGTCACATAAAACTTTCTCCACTAAGAGGAGGTCGCAAGTACAGTAAGTACAAGAAACCCTGGTCTCTGGCATCTTGTATCAGTGTAATGTGGGGTGTGTGAGTGTGTGTGATCCCCACACGTATCCGTCCAGTTTGTGCCTGTACCTTCTGCATTAATTTCAGTGCTCTCATTTCTTTGTAACATAGTCGAATATAATTTATTTTAAAGAAAAAATTGAAGGACAGATCAAATGACTGAGAAAATACTGTGACTAGAGTACCATGCTGGGTCAAGGATGTGGGCATAGAATTTTATTCTAAACACCCATGGAACCATGTGACAGCTAGACATGGTCATTTACTAAAGGATTTTTTATGAACTTTCATGAGGTTCTGAGATGCTTTCTAACTGAAGTTCTGTGTGGCTTATTGGCATGTTGGAGGATGTTGAGGTTTTGCTTTAATGTGCCTAGGAATATCAAGCAAACA
>PVIU01007002.1:0-95882 GCA_004026605.1 Ondatra zibethicus | reverse complement strand
GCCAGGAGGGATGGGGGTGGGCCTTGGACTTCTAACAGGGCAGGGCACCATGCCCTCTTTCAAGGAAGAAGGGGGAGGGAGGAGGGGTGGGGGGGTAGTGGGAGGGGACCGGGAGAAGGGGAAGAAAGGAAAAAAATATTTTATTTCTTTAATTATGTTCTTGAATGGAAAAAATAAAACAAAACAATGTATGGAAAAATAAAAAAAAAGAGTATATAAAGCATAGCAGCACAAGAGTGCCTGTGCCTTTACTGAATAGTGAGCAATCTCCTATCTCCTGCTGATGGAAATAAGGTTGGAATTATAGTAAGGGACTAGACTGTTAAGAATTTTTAACTTCTCCAAGGGCCCTATAGTATACTTTAGTGTAGGGTTCAGTTTATTTTAGTGTAGAGTTGAAGAGGACCATTTAGTTAGTATCTACCTGGGCTTACACCTCTAAAAATGCAGCTACCTTTTCTGTTAGCATTCATAACACATTGCTAGTATATATTTATCTTAATTCAATTACAACTGCTAAAAGTATGCACCTCTATATACTTCCATAAAATCCAGCAGCTTTACTTTGTCCATAGTTTCAATATTTTCAAGTTGTTTTGATATTATTTTTCATAATTCAAAAATCTGATATTAATTTATATTGTTAATAAATATGGTATATAGGAAAGGATTAAATACACAGTTTGTCAGTTCCCTCCATGGAGATGATAGACAACATCTTCTGTTCACAACCACTTAGTCATCAGTGAATCTAATTAACTGTACATTTCTACTTTGCCCCAGAATAGAATAATATTATTAAGTATCTTGCTATAATACAGACATACTATGACTACAGACGACCATCCTCAAGGTGGGTAAGAGTATCAAATAACAGAGCACTCTTTGCTTAACATAATGCATTCTTAGTGAACCTGTACTTGTGTTGATCCTGTTCTAATAATTAATCTATTAAGCACAATTCATAGTCATACCCTGAGATATATAAATGAAACCTTAGGAAAGCCTGTCAGGATCAGTATACACCTAGAAAACAACAGAAGAAAGATCTAGCATCTATTTTTTTAAAAAAAAAATATAGGTCTCTAGATACATCTGCCGGCCTAGGAAACCCACCCTCCACAGGCTGAGGAGGGAAGTGTACAGAACCAAGAAAGACTTTGGGTATTTTACAGTAGCCTTTATCATTTGGCTTTTCACGGCCTCCTTCTTCTGGCCCCCATGAGCTGAAAGCACTCTTTGAGATAGGAAGGGAACTTACATCTCTCCTAGGAAAGGTGCTCAGTAACTTGAATTCATCCCATGGAAATCCTTTGGATGCCACAAAATCAAAGACAATCTGGAGCTTACTGCTGGCCAGGAAACGCCGCTCCAGGAACTCGCCACTGGGGGTTCGGATTCGCAACTTGCTAACAGGCTCAGCATTTTCTTCCTTTGGCTCCGGAGGCAGGGCTTGTTCTAAAGAGAGTCGAATGGCCTAAGTAGATTAAAAATTGAGTGTTAAAACAGGGCATAGATAGAATTATGGAGAGTGGGTGAGGGAGAAAGTAGAAAAAAATATAACTGAAAAACTAATCATGATATGTGAGTGCTTAAATCAATTTATTAAAACATTTCAACTTTTTAAAAACAAGACTTATATATTTATTTTGTATGTTATGTATGTATATGTGGACCTGAGTACCACTGTATGTATGTGAATACCAGACAACAATTTGCAGGAATTGGTCCTCTCCCTCCAGGATGTATGTTCAGTGGCATTAAGTACATTCACAATCTTATATAGCTAGTACTATTTCCAAGAACTTCCTCACCCCAGATAGTCTCTATTAATTTTATGCATGTCTTTAGAAAAGCATGCATTTTAATTTTTTTTACAATATGTGAACAGGTGTTATATTAAGCTTTATATTTCTGTTTAGCAATGTATGTGAAACTGCTTAAATATTTTATTAAAGTAGCATATGTAAGTAAAACTGCCTAAGCATTGTGTATAACTTGGTAAATTTTCAGAGCATTGATATAAGCTATAAAACTTGCACCCGATCAAGAATCTTAGAACTATGTCCTTTTCCCACGTGCTCCCTGTCTTCAAAGGTTGTCACTATCCTGACTTCCAAGACCTAATTTTAAAAACCATTAATCTGAGCAAATGAGATGATTCAATAAGGAAAGGCTCTTGCTGCCCAAGTTTGGTGACCTGAGTTCGATCCCTGGAACCTACATGGTGGAAGGAAAACACTGACTTCTGTGAGTTGTCCTTTGACTTCCACATGTGCCACCTAACAAAATAAATACATTAAAAAGACTTTAACATCATTAGGAATACAGGCTTCCTATTATGACAGACAGAGAAGGAAATATAAGTAACAGCCTTTTTGACTACATGTATAAGAAAAATCATCAGGGCCAAGGGTATACATAGCTTAGTGGTCCAGCACCTGCCTACTACCATGCCTGAGTTTGATTCACAAAGTTACAACATTTTCCTTACAAAGTTCTTGTATAAAACACAGTTGTATTTAAAAAAACACTTAGTGCTGACACCTAGCCAGCACTTAGCTGGTGACAAGTGTCTTAGGTTAAACATAACATTGTGAACAATTGAGGACAGTTGCTATTATTGTTGTTACAATTATTCCTTTTACATCAAATCAGAACTTAATTCAGTGTTTCCTGCTTTTCCTGCTTTTTCTTTACCCACCTGCCACCTTGCTTTCTATTTGACATTTCCCTGTGCAGGAACAGATGCTACATTAGTGTCTGAACTCAGGGATTATACTAGAGAAGAATAGACAACAGTAGCCCATTAGTTTAGTCATTGAGCAGACTGTATCTGCTCTTCAATGTAAGCAGTCCCATGGCTTTTGTGCCCAATGACAGCAAACCTCAGATATCCCACACTAGTGGACCAATGTGGAAAACAATGAAGAAATAATAGGTAAATCCACTGCTGTCTTGCTTCTGAATAACCAACAGTTTCACTGGCAAAAAGAACAAAAATACAGCAGTAGCCCAGTCTCAAATATACTAAATCCAAAGGACTTGTGTAAGCAAATACTGTTTTAAAACAATGACATAAAGGACACCTAAACTCAAACAGTCATTGTAAACAGCACTGTTGAACTTCATTTAGTTTGCTCAATAAATATAGGGGTTTTCTTTATTTGCATTATTTTAGGTTTGTGATAAAAATAAAGCTGTTTTAAGAAATATGAACTATTCTTAAGAACAGTTAAAAATATCTTTTTACTTAAAGCATTTAGATCTGAACAATGAGAAATGGAGACATTTTATGAAGTGAAATTAGGCACTGAAAACAGGTACTCATAAAAAACACAATTTCATGGGTAGTGGTGCACACAGTTGATCCCAGCACTTGGGAGGCAGAGACAGGCAAACCTCTGTGAGTTTGAGGCCAGCCTGGTCTACAAAGTGAGCTTCAGGACAGCCAGTGCTAGACAGAGAAACCCTGTCTCTAAAGACCAAAAATATTTTTTAAAAAAAGGAAACAAAATATATTCTTTCACCAAACCTTTATAACCATACTCAAAGACTGGCTTAATACAATTGCATACACACATGTATAAAAATATGTATACATTATATTCTAGCCTTTTATTAGTAAGTATGTAGCAAATAATAATTTGCAATGTTAAACAGTCTAAAGGTAACATTAATTCCATGAATTCTTGCTGAGTATTTTCCTGTGTTAGGCACTGTTTTAGATGACAGAAAAAGAACAAAGGAAAAAAAAGTACAAAAAAATTCTGCTTAAATGGAGCTTCATCTTTCAGTAGGGTGAAGACAAACACCAATGCAAGAAAACATACACAGGAAAACGTGTGCCTATTAATTACACAATACATTAATTACACAGAGAGGGGGAAATGCTAGAAATGGAGGAAGACCACCACAATTTACAACACTGTAAGCCACAGTAAGAAAAAGCCTAACAAGAGTGGAAACCACATCAGCACTTGGGCCACAGAGTATTACAGGCAGGAGGCACAGCGAACATCAAGGCTCTGGGACTGGTACATTAAAGAACAGCACAACAGCAATGTGACTGGAGCAGAATGAGGAAGGGTAGAGGGGAAACAAAGGGTACATTTAGAATATATTCAGCTTGAGAAAGCCATTTAGTGATTTTACTCCTACATTAATATAATTTACAGATGATAAGCCTGCCATGTATTTGCATGTGGGCATATGTGTGATACTGGGTACTTAACCCAGGGCTTTGTATTTGTGAGGGAAATACCTTACCATTTATCCATATCCCCAATGCACAGAATCTTAATTCTAATAAAGTCTTAGAGTCTTCTGTACACAGAAGCTTCTGTCCTACCCAGTCCCACAGCCATTCAGTCCCAAAGGAACACACAGAGGTTTATATTAATTACAAACTGTTTGACTTATTAGCTCAGGCTTATTATTAACTAGCTCTTACAGCTTAAATTAACCCATAATTCTTATGTTTAGTCACATGGTTTGTTACCCTTTATCAGTGAGGCATTCTCGTCTTGCTCCCTCTGCAACTGGCTGGTGACTGAATCTCTGCCTTTCCCCTTCTCAGAATTCTAGTCTGGTCACCCCCACCTAAACATCCTATCTGGCTACTGGCCAATCAGCGTTTCATTAAACCAATACAAGTGACATGTTTTTACAGTGTACAATAGCATTATCCCATAGCAGTTTTCTTAAGTGATTAAAATAAAAGAGGTTATATTTTACGTCTGTGTTTAGGTATGAGCATGTGAGTGTAGTTGCCCACAGAGTCCAGAAGGGCATCGGACCCTCTGTAAGCCAGACTTACAGGTAGTTGAGAACTGCCTACCACGGGACCTGGGAACTGAGTCCAGGTCCTCTGAACAACAGACTGTACTCTTAACCACTAAGTCATCTCTTCAGCCCTGAGATCATAACTTTGGTATCAGAGCTAAAGAATCTTTGCCTAACCTAAGGTCATGAAGACCTTTTCTCCTGTGTTTTATAAAGTCTTGAATTCTGATAGCGTGTCCTCCAAGTTTGTTCTTTTTTTTCATCATTGTTTTGACCATTCCAGTTCTATTTCTTCTTCATATACACTTCAGGAACAGTTTGTCAGTTTCTAGGCAAAATTCTACAGAGAAACAATTGAGATCAATGTAAGATGTTAGCTCTTATTTAGAGGTGTAAAGTTAATATAAGAAGCACAACACAATGATTATTTTTTAAAGGATTCATTAAGACTATGGAAGATAAAAATAGAAGCATGGACTCAAGTTAGGTGGCCTTTGAATAAGTTTGGTAGTAGCAGTCAATGGAGAAACATTTGAGTTTGGGAACTATTTTTAAAGTAGGTCAAAACATATAATTATTAAATATGAATGTGAAAGACAGAAGTCAAGCAAGATACCAAGGTTTGTGCTCAAACTACTAAAAGATGTTCCATTTACTAAGCAAGGCTGGAAAGTACAGAAGGCAGGTTTGGGTGGGAAGGGTGAGATCAGTTTTAAGATTTCAGACAGACGAAGTCTGTGATAGTTATTAACAATGCAAGTGGAGATGATGGGGTGGCAATAAAAATCTCAAGTGAACTTGTCAAGGCTTCTAATATTTTTCTTGCCTTTAACATTATTTGATGTTTTTTACTACAGGAGACATCAAAGCTTAAAAGGAAACAATTTCGGGTAGTTGGGAAAAAGTATAACTTTGAAAAAAACTAAATAATTTTGTCAATTCTTTTTCATCATTAATTCTTCAAAATGTGGCCCTTTTAAGCATAGCTCCAAAAGTGAACTGTTTTCTAAGTTTGTCTATGTAGTGTTCTTTAGTAAAATGTGCCTTTCTCCATTTATTCACAACGAAAGCCTTCCCCTGGCCTGCAATCCAATCATTAACTCAATCAAAGTGCTACTCTGCTTCATATAAAGCTGGATATCTGGCCACCCTGGCCCTCTGTGAAGTCTTTCTTGTGCCTTTTTACCATTAGGACCCATCTCCTGCCTCCACACATTTTCAGTACTCTGTTGCTTCAATAATTTTATAATATACACTATCTTTTCTTCTAGTTATTTATATTTGTTCATCTCTTGAACTAGATAATAAGCTCCTTGAAGGCTGGACTATATTTTACAAATATAACATAGTAACTTATGTAAGTAATCATAGTAACAGATTTATAAATAATTATAAATGACTTAAAATAATATTGATAAGCTGGGCAGTGGTAGCACACACCTTTAATCCCAGCACTCACAGGCAGAGGCAGGCAGATCTTTATGAGTTCGAGGCCAGTGTGGTCTACAGAGCTAGTTCCAGGACAGGCAGGGCTACACATAGAAACCTTGCCTTGAAAACCAAAACAACAACAACAAAAAAACAAAAAAAAACCTCACAAAAACAAAAACCAACCAAACAAACAAACAACAAAAAAACAGATAAACATCTGCTCAGCAGATTAAAACTTCAGTTGTATCTTTTCTCTACTTGCCAAAAACTTAATGGCAAAGAAAGAGTTCCTGGATAACAATAGTTTATATATTCAACAGGCACTGTAAGACTCACCCCTAAAACTGGACTGCTAGAAATATGTGAAATATAGTACACTTTGGCTTTACGACTTGAATTACATGAAAACATCTGTCAGGCGATTTCACAATGACTTGCTATCATTGCTCTGGTGGACCACAGTGTTCGCCACACAGACTCCTCTTAGAGGACTAGAGGAATCACTACTCTAAGGCTCTAGGGCTAGGAAAATCTATGGTATCCTTAGAGATACTAGTTATATTACTTCATGTTAAACTCATAAAGTGGGACTTTGAAACGATCATATCTTTCTTTGTTTTAGCTCAAGAGAAATATAGAAGGCAATAGCCCCCTTTGAGCAAATGTACAGACTCTGATTACATGCACTGGGTCCCCTCTTGAGTTTCTTGTCAACATGCTCATATCACCTTTTACTTATCTTCTTCCAGTTGTCCATAATTTTACATCTTTCACTCTTTTTAAAATTCTTTGAATTACAAGTATTTATACATATCACTTAAAATTGATTTTAGACTGGGAGGGATGGAGGGAGGGGAATCTGCAGTTGGGATGTATTGTATGAGAGAAGAATAATTTGTTTTTTTAAAAAAAAGGGTACATATAAATTAGCAAAATGGAAAGGTTTCTGTTGTAATATTTGTGGTTTTTTCCTTCAGAATATCCATAACTTTTTAAATTATGGTCAAGGACTGGATTAATATAGCTTTATATACTTCACTAATTTCATTCTACAGTTGCTTCGAGAAAAATGAGATCAACTACTCGGGAATTTCCTTGTGAATAAGGTGATTTGACTGTTCATGTTTGTAAAGGGTCTTGAAATACCAGAGACAATAGAAATAACAAAACTCCTCTTGTTTCTCAATGTAATAATATGGACTGGGATTTCTACTTAGAAGGCCGCCAGTGTTACTATGGAAAGTCAAGTGACATAACTTCTGATCAAGACTGTATGTCCAACCAGTTTGGTGACAACAGATAAGCCATGGGTCTCAGAGACTGCACAGCAGCAGCTAGTCCCTAGCATTGTGGTTTATGGCATACTAGCGTGCTGCAATTGGTTAACAGACATTCCATGAAAACAACAGAAAATGAGGGTAAGTCTGGAATAAAGTCTTTACAAAAGACCAGCCTCTGTAACAGATGACGAGGGAAGTTTGAGAACACAGCATTGCCAAAACTTGTATTTTGTGAGAAAACATCAATGGGAAAAATGCAAGGAATGACCATTGCAATGTAACCTGTACCCCTTCCCTGATTTCTGTCTTTTTACATGTTAATGACTGGAGACATATACAGGCAGAATTATTTCTTATCTGAAATGCTTGGGACCAGAAATGCTTTAGATTTCAGAAGTTTCTGGTTTGGGTATATTTACATATATGTGGTGACTTCTATAATCATTATAAATATTAAAAAATAAAATTTTAGTTCAGGGTAAATTATGCAAATTATTTGAAGAAAGTATATATATTATCATGCTATCAATACAGAACATGTAGTGAATTTTTATGTACTTGAATTTTTTTAAAAATAAATTTTATTTTATATGAGTTTTATGTCTCCATGTGTATCACATGGGTGCCTGGTGTCTGCAGAACTCAGAAGAGCACATTGGATTACCTAAAACTAGAGTTAAAGATCGTTACGAGCCACTATGTAGATGCTTGGAATTGAACCTAGGCCCTCTGGTAGGACAGCCTCTTAACCACTGAGTGAACTGCAGCCCAAGTCATACACTCTTGACATGTGAGCAAGCTAGTACGGCTGACAACATCCTAAAAGAAAAGGGAGGGCATGGTGGCTCATACCTGTAATCTCAGTACTCAAAAGGAAGAGGCAGGTAGATCTCTGAGTTCAAGATCAGCTAGGTCTATACTGCAAGTTTGAGCCAGAGCTATGTAATATGATCTTAACCAAAAAAAAAAAAAAAAAAAAAAAACAAAACAAACCTAAACAGGGGGTGAAGGAGGGGATAGAAAGTACATGTGTGAAAGAGGGTGTAAAAGGAATCTCAAGTTTTTAAACTGTATTTAAAATTTTTTAAAATGTATTTTTTTTACATTAATAGTGTGTGTGTGTGTGTGTGTGTGTGTGTGTGTGTGTGTGTATGACATATGTGGTGGTCAGAGGACAACTTCTGGGAGTCAGTTTTCTACTTCCAACATGTAGGGTGCAAGGACCAAATTCAAGTAGTCAGGCTTGGGGGCAGGTACCTTTTCTTGATAAGTCATCTCAGCATTAGTATTCCTTGAACTAGTTTAAAAGGACAGTGGATAATTCTCTGTATCTAAAGTCTAGCAAATTTCTAATACATGACTACTGCAGACACACACAACAACACATGGTCTTAGACTAGAATGGAGTATGTGGGAGGGCATGAGTTCCATAGTCATAAGGATCTAGATGAGAATCTCAGCTGTTTCTAGTTCTACACATGACCCACTGAGCTTCATTTTTCTTATTTGTGAAGAGAAATCTCTAACCTTCTGCCTTGTTCTCATCATTATTGAATAAGTACATTCAAAGCAGCTAGCAGAGTTGTAAGGGACAGATGCATTACAATGAGAATCAGAGTTTGTATAAGTAGCAGATACTTAGGGAAGTATCAGAACATGGATGATAATGAATTTTACACATCATTCAAGACCTGGCTCAAATAATACTTCTTCATATATTTTCTGATTATTAAAGCTATGAAAGACTTTTTTCTGTTCCTTACTCCCAAAATATTTTGCTTTTATTCACCTTATCCACGTACTACGTCCTTTTCCATGTTGATTTCCTCTTATTTGCAGACATGTGATATAGTCCTAAGATTTAATTTGTTGTTGTAGGTAGAAAACATTTTATTATCATTTGTTTCCCTTGCTGTGTTCTATAAATTCTTGTTGTTGTCATTGTTGTTATTTTTTAATTTGGGGGCAGAGTACTAGCTCGAAAAAAAAAAAAGAAAAAAGAAAACAAGAAAAAGATAAGTAAGTAAAAGTAGGCTGGCCACTAGCAGTGTAGACATGTACATATTAAAACACAGGTGAAATACATGAACAAAAAAAGTCTGGTACCTTTTACCAAGAATGATAAGTAACACAATTTCTCAGTTAGACCTCTAGGCTTTTTAGAACTTGTCAGATAACTTCTTCTTTTTAATAAGTGAATCACGTTGTTGACCTCATGCCTAGAAAAGCATTCTAATTCCCCTTCAGCGAAAGAATTACTTGATGTTGTTACCTTATTCCTACTGTTCTTAGACAGGCATCAATCACAATGTTTACTATTCAGGCACCATAATTCTACATTCTAAAGACTATGAAGCAGAGCAGCCCAGATCCCACACGTGCATCACTATCTACCAAGATTGTGAGATACACAGTATAAAAAGCACAGTGAGTGAGCATAAACTTTTTCTATATTGATATAGACATAAACTCAAAAGGAAAATATCAGCTGAACACATCTAGGGGCCCAATGCAAGACATTATAGAAGTAGCACTGTAATTGTTTAATGGGTAAAGTCTGGGGAAAGGAAAACAGTTGTTACAGTCTCAGGGTAAGAAACTCTAAATGATAGTATGTGCTTATTTAAGCCAACAAATAGGGACAGAAAACAAAGATAAAAGAAAACCGTGAATCTGATTGTACCCGATCAAGTTTTTTCTAGAACAGAATGATTCTTTTAAAGACAGGCTAGGTATCTTAAACAAAAACTGGCCCAGAAAAAGCACAAATGTGTTTTAAAAAATACTAATAGCCTCACTATCAAATACAACAGAATTTCCTTCTGAAATCATATCCTACCTCTCGTTCCTCTTCTTGCTCTTTGCGAATCTGCTCCAAACGAAACTGTTCTGCCATCTCTCTCTCATGAGCTTCTCTCTGTTGATATTTGGACAAGGACAAATATTAATAAACACTTATATAAAAATAATAAAACAAAGGAATCAAGCTCATATAGGATTGTGATAAATGTTTAATAGTATTGAATTCCACTATAAGGATTTCTTTTATTGTATTACATGTATTATTGGGTGGCTTCTACTCTGGGGGAAAAAAAGGGAAAAAGGGGAACAAGTTACATCTAAAGAGCTTATTCAACACAATATACATGGGCAGTGTGGTAATAGCAATATTTCTTTCTAGACTGAAAATGGAGATGGAAAACTACAGAAAGAAGTTTTCTGATATGCTGAATTCTTGGTCAAACAACATAGTTGGCTCTATGTAAGGAGGTATTTAAGAGCCTTCAGAGGCTAGGCATATATAGCCGAGTTGGCAGCATGCTTGTCTAGTATATATGAAGTTCTGGTTTGAACCCCAGCACCACAAAGCATGAACTGAGCACGGTGGCACATGTGTGGATCCAAGTACTCTGGAGGTGGCAGCAGAAGGATCAGAAGTTTAGGGTTATTCTTGGCTATATAGCAAGTTAAAGGTCAGTTAAAGAGACAGAGTCTGTCTCTAAAACCAAATGAAACCAAACCAAATCAAACCACCACCAACCCCATCCCCAAACATTTCTCTTGTCCCTAAATTTTGATCCTTTCTGTTCACACTCTGACACAAATCTCGTTTTAGTCACAACATTGTGTCGTTACACCTCCACATGCTCTGGACAAGAGCTTGCCCTTCTCCCTCCCCTCTGTATAGTTCACTCAGATCACCTAGATGGAAGCTTTCCCAGAACGTTCCCATTTGCTGGCTCTTCAAAAAAGCTGGAAAGATTTTTTTTTTTCCTTCACTGAACCTCCAGTTCATGAATACTCATAAATTCAGTGCTTCTCTGATGCCTTGTGGGGACTTGCCTAAGGGGAAAACAGTCCATGGTCTTGACTGAAGCCATTTTACCAAACTATCAGTCTTTTTCTGAGGACACAAACAAGGCTTCTTCGTACCCAATACAGCAGCATGTGGCTCACGAAGCACAGACCAAGTCATTGTTTCCAAACCTAACAGCACAGTAGTTACTCACAGAACTCAACCGAACATCTGGGCAGGTGAGTGATGCAGCAGGAAGGGTGCCTGCTACCACATCTGGCACCCTGAGTTAGATTCTGGAATCTGCATGGTGGAAGGAGAAAACTGACTCCTTCAAGGCATCCTCTGACCTCCACAGACACAATACCGGCACCCAAACATGGTAGTAAGTAAATGTGAAAAGCCCTGTTGGGGTCTACCATATACTAATTATAAAATAGATACTAGGCTCATTTTGTTATCATTTTTATTATTCTGACACAACTTATTTCGTCAAAATAAATGATAATATGAGAATTATGGGTAGAATTATTTTCTGTTAACTGAACCTAGCTTTTCCTAAAGAAAATTTAACATTTTTAGGGCATCAAGTGATGGAGGGGGTCAATTCAGACAACCAAAGACCATTTAGGACTCAGTCCTACATTCCAGTAGACACTGGACCAAACCTACCTTTGCCCTATCAGCTTCCAGGGAAAGGCGATAGGCCTCATCTTGCTCTCTCTTCACGTTCTCTCTGGCTTCACGTTCATCCTTAAATGAAAGGTTCAGGTAAAGTTTCATCTTTTTTTTTTTTTTAAAAAAAAGAGAAAAAAAAGAAAAGCATCTTGTTTTATTTCTAAATGAACTCATTACAATTAAATAAGGAGCTTTTAAAGTATACAGATTAAACAAACAAGTAAGATGAGCAACCTAATACATAGCAAAATAAGAGGATATCTGACTCCTAGCCCCGTTTATAAACTAGCCATGTGACCACTTATACAACACTTAACATCTCTAGAAATCTTCCATTTCCTCTATGGTAAACTGAGATACTATTTGTCTGATATGGCTATTGTGAAAATTAAATGCAGTAGCATATGAACTGTAATAAAGCATGGAACACTTAATTTATTTGCACAATTATGAGTTCCTCTACCCATTTCTCCTGATTTGGAGATTTTTTAGCACTTGGAGGAAATTTTTAAAAAGGCTGAGAGCAAAATACTCTTGTTAACCTCATTTCACACATGCCTAAAAGTTCAGTTATTAGACAAAACTTTTCTTCTTTTGGTTATTAAGTAGCTCCCTACTATTTCATACTTAAAGCATGTAGCTAACAGAAGTTATCTGTGTCAAAATTATTTTACATTTTTTGCATGTGATAAAATTAATGTAGAATATTAAGTGAGATCACACAATCTCAGAAAGAAATAAATCACATGTTCTCTCTCATATGTAGAACCTAGCCAATAATGTACGTACACACAGTACAGTAAAACATGGAAAAAGAGAACCAGAAAGGCTAAACATAAGAGGTTGGCTGGCCAATGAGCTTAGAGACCCCTCTTTTACTCTCCCAGCACTGGAGTTACATACTATACTGATGAGCCTGGTTTTTAATGAGTGCTGGGTATCTGAACTTAGGTCCTCATGATTGTGTGGCACTTGCCTGACAGAACCATTTCCAGGTCCTCCTTTAGAATACCTTTAGTTTCTAAAGTGAGTATACACCGTCCACCTACATTAACTCTTGATTTTAGATGAAATTAAAAATTATTTCACTAACAAATTTTTTATTTGTAAAATCCATCAGTACACCCAAAATATATGTATTTTAAAATTATTAAAATTATTATTTTTTGAGATGGTTTCACTGTATAACCTGCTTTTGCCTGGGATTAGAGATGTGCACTACCAGGCTTGGCTAAGTACTTCAATTTAACAAATAACTGCACCCAGGAGTGTAAGTCTCTCTTTCAGTCACTCTTGCATTAAGTTGAAAATATACAGCCACAAATATTTGCCCATTTCTGATTTGCTACAGAAATCTCAAAAGGCTTAATACTTTCTTTCCCTTTCTAATTCACTATATGTTTACTCGAGACAGTTTATCTCTAGCATCCTTTTAAGTGTTCTCTCTAGTGTCTAGGCCTTCTAATTCCAATATTTAGATAATTATAAAGCAAAAATAGATGCAGGAATAAGTAAATAAAAACCATAAATAAAAATGGGCCTTAAAACTCACTAGAGCCATATTTAGCAGTATACTCTTAACTATACTTTCCTTTATATTTTCACTAACTCCAGCTGAGGCTTTTTTACTCCATCCTACTAAAAGGTTTTTATGGATATTTGACCCACCCATCAAAGAATATTCTTGTTTCTGTCTATATGTTCCTTCAATGAATTGACTACTCTGTAAATACCTCTCCTTAACCCAGACACAAGTTTATGCAGAATGGGACTTAGATATTTCATCTACAGCTTCTCATCATAAACTGAGGAGGGCAATGGGTGGGCCAGCATTCTTGTGCACATGTCTGGTGCTGCTGATGGCACTCTACATGAATGGGTAAATGTTTTCCTTTTCAGACATCAATTAAAGCACTGAACCTTTATGGATCCTGTGTGCCTGTGGATAAATATATTTTCAAAATTATCTATCTCTAGAATGAAATCAACAAGTTATAAAAGAATAATCTTGCCCCTTTCTATATCTATGGAAATATGTGCTATGAAAATATTTAGGATGCTTAAAATTTTAAATTGACCTTATTTTTTCTGACTTCTTTGAAATTAGCTCCGATTTCATAATATCCGGTTTTTCCTTTAAAGCATTAAGTTGCAATTATATATCACATAGTTATTTATTTAATATATGATCCTTCTATTAATACTAAGCACCACAAAGTAGAGAGCTTGTCTATATTATATGCTGCTATATTTTACATGCTGCTGATACTTTCTGAAAGGTGTTTAGTAAGTATAGACTAAATAAATCTATGCAATGGTTTGTGTGTGCATGTGTGTGCACATGTGCACTTTGTGTGTGTGTGGTGTGTATGGCACATGTAGCAGTCAAAAGTGTCTTTCATTATTGTGCTCAACCTTAGTGTTTTGTTCCTCTTTATTTCCTCTTCTCTCATACACTGAATCCTGTCTTCAGGTTCCCCTCCCCCTCTCTTCCCATCTCCCTCTGCTCTTTTGTTTCTCTTCAGAAAAGAGTAGCCCTCCCAGGGATATCAACCAAATATGACATAACAAGATGCACAAACCCTCATATTAAAGCTGAATGAAGCAACCCAGTAGGAGGAAAAGAGTTCCAAGAGCAGGCAAAAGAGTCAGAGACACCCCCACTCCCACTGTTAGGAGTCCCAGAAAAACCTCAAGCTAAACAACTGTAACATATTGGCAGAGGACCTAATGCAGACCCATACAGGGTCTGTGATTGCCGCTTTAGTCTCTGTGAGTCCCTAAGAGCCCTGCTTAGTTGATTCTGTGAGCTGTGTTGCCTGGTGTCCTCGATTAGTTTTTAAGAGAAAGTACCTCAAAATCTGGGTTCACTGATTTGGCTAGGCTTGCTGGCAGGAAGCCCTTGGGAACTGCCTGCTTCTTCCCGTAGTCCTGGGATTATAGATATGCACTGCCAGGACCGGCTTTTTATGTGGGTTCCGGAAATCTAACTTGAAATCCACGTGCACAGTAAATACTTTATCTACAGAGTTATATCTCCACTCCTACCCTCCCTTCCCCTCCCCCCCACTTTCTTTTACTTGTTCTCACTATGTAGCTCTGGGTAGCCTGGATGTAGACCAGGCTAGCTAGCCTCAAACTCATAGAGCTATGCCTGGATATGCCTGCTTCTGCTTTCTAAATGCTGGTATTAAGGGCATGAGCTACCATGCTTGGATTTTTAATTTTTTGTTTTTATTTTGGTATTGGCTTCATGCAGCCAAGGCTGGCCTTGAACAACTGATTTTATTGCCCCCACCATTTGATTGCTAAGATTACAGGCATGTGCCACCAAGCTTGGATTCTTTTTTCATTTATTTATTTTAATGTTGGGGATTAGACCTAGGGCTTTGCACATGCTAAGCACGGGATCTACCACTGAGTTACATTCTCAGCTCCAAGTACACGCTGGATAAACAATTATCTTTTTAGGCACAAAGCATCAATTGTTTGCAGTGAAAATAGGAAAAAGGGTATAGCTCTTCTACAAAGCAAGCCCGCCTGGTCAATGTAGTCAGCTGGTTGGGCAGGATTGACTTGTTATGATACTATGCACATTCTACAAAGGGACATGCTGTATCAGCTGGAAGCCATTTAAGTACAACTACAGTTCACAATACAAGTACTCTAAGCAAACAGTTCTGTTCTAAAACAGACTTGGAAACACAAAAGACCATTAAATACACATCTGTTGTAGAGGACTTCCTAAACCAACTAGTCACCATCCTGTCTGCTCTGTTTTTCTCTTTTCTTTTTGCCACAAATATTCATTAAGTGTCAATTTTACATTTACTATGACAATAGCACTGGGGACAAAAAGAAGGCCAGATAATTCACATGTGATATCATCGTCATTTTGTTAAAGAGTGTACTGATCAGGGTTAGGTTACTCTCCTCTTCCTTAAATGTTGCTTTCTGTTCCATCAGCTCTATTGCTCAAAATTCCACCTGTTTTTCATATACTTTTATAAACACAGGAGGACCAATATGGCCAAAGGAGCCACTTTAGAAATGGGGAATGAGGACAGATAAAGTGCTATGGGCCTATCTAACAAAGCTACTGGCAGAGCTTAGATGGGAACCAAGGACTCCTGAATGTGTCACAGTCTTTTCCTTGTTTATACCCCTTCCTGACCATCATGGCAGAGCGACTGCTTGAAGGCATGTGTTTTGGAATGAAATTTCACAAATTTATTATGGTCTTCCATGTGTTTATGATTATTTGTATATGGCTATATTTGTTCTTATTTTTTCTCTAGATTTTATACCTACTTCTCCAACTGTTATATTCAAAGTTATCTCCAATTTGGGGGTTAGAGGTAATAGGTACCCCCCGACACACACATATTATACTATATTGTTACAGCTAAAAAATATCCCAGTGGTTGGGGTTAAACTTCATCTACAAATCTAGTTTTATAACCTGAAGCGCTCTTGGCACAACTCCTGTGGCCTACAAATATGTCCTTGTAAGAGTGAAATCTAGGCTAGCCTGGGTTATAGAGTGAGACCTTGCCTCAAAAATATGAAAAAGACAACACAAAGAAGACAGATATGAAAGACTTATAAAAATTAAAAATACTTCTGTGCTTAAAGGGGATGCCATTAAGAGAAGGGACAATTTACAAATGTAATTAATATTTACAAATCAAAAGAAAAAAGAGCGAAAGACTCAAATAGGCATTTTTAAATAAGACCATAATAGCATTACTCACAATAACCAGGAGGTGGAAATAACCCAGGAATCTACCAATAGAAAGGTGAACATACAAATGTGGTATACACATATGAACACACAAATGGAGTATTATTCAGCTATAAAAAGATAAGATACTATAATATAGATAAAATTTAAGGACACTATGATAGAGAGGGTAACTACCATGTTTCTGTTTACATAGGTATTTAGAACAGGAAACTTCATATAGAGAATACAGGTGAGAGACTTCTGTAGGGAAACAGTACTATTAGCTTATTAGACTGGCCAGAAATGCTAGTTCAGTGGTGAATCAAGAGATCTGAACAGGCACCCTGCCCTCTTCCTGAGAGTACCAGAAAAGCCAGCCTTTCACTGAAAGAAGTCAGCTGTATTCCTGGACAGTCTCCATCTGCAGCAGAGAAGCTTCTTTAATGAGGACTGATAAACTGCACTTATTTGTGGGTACAAGGATAAGTGTTTATGCAGTTAGGAAAGTAACAGATTAGAAGGTTTTCCTCTAAGATCCATGACCTCACTAGCCAGGAGAAGTTGGGTAGGTTTTCAGTACCAGACATGATTTTTTGAGTAGTCTTCAAGTCCAATTAGAGAGCTGTTAGTTAACTGCTAAGGGATGTGTGCCACTATTACACTGGGGTATCTGGTCACGCTGATCACTGTCGTGGCTCACAGGCATCACAGCTGGGTGGCACTATTGTTTGCTTCCCTTCCTTGGCAGCTTGTATAGCACCTTCTGGTACTACGAAAGCTAGTCCTCAGAGAGGAGCTTTCAGGTCATGTCCAGCTCACATCCTCCCATTCCTTTTTCTGAAGTGTACACTGTCTTTAACAAGAGTCTTACCTTCAACCTCTGGGAGGCAACCAATGGCAACATCAATAATCTATATTGTTTTGGGGGTCTCTTTGATTCCTCCCAAAACACAACTGATCAAAAGACAAATAACAACTGATGGTAGGGTGCCCATACCCCAACAATACACAATTCCTGTACCTATAGCTAAAGGAACACAGAGGAAGAGAGGGTGGAAAGACATTAAGAGCACAGGGCCAGGAAGTCTGCTGTGAAATTTTGTCTCTTTACAATGACAGGGAAGCTACACCATGATACCCCAACAATATGGTTGCCTAAACAGGACCTGAACAATGACAACACCAAATAGACATGCTATTGTGGACAGGGTATTCACACAGGGCCCTATCCCTAGACAAAGAACTAATGACTGCTAAGAGAGGGAGAAGTAGTCCTCCTTAGGGATGAGCCCTCTAATTGGTTATCTAGAATGAGGTGGTCAGCCCTGAAGTCAGGTATATAAGAAGCAACACTAAATGGACTCAGCAGGCTGTATTTACAGATGTACACTTAACTATATATGTAATAATAACACTTAGGGCTGGAGAGACGGTTCAGCAGTTAATAGTATTGACTGCTTTTCCAAATGACCTGGGTTTAATTCCCAGTACCCACATGACCGCTCACCTGTAACTTCACTTCTATCTATCAGAAGTCAACTGTAGGTTGATATCTATAGGTACTCTTTACTAGGCTTAGGACATTCTGCTCTAAATCTTTTCATACTCAAAGTGTTCTCAGCATCAGAAATAGATTAGCTGTTATCTATATCCACTGGGATGACCACAGTGTGAACCACACTGGCTAAATTTTGATTGTTTGTATAAAAGCCATCATTTTAATGATAACTTCTTTATCTATATTGACTAGCCCCCCCCCACATGAATTCTTTCACCATCCTTCCTATGTTAAAGGCAGATGTGCCTGTCTTTCATCTTAATAAACTTCAGAGATCTGGCATTGGAGACATTGATTATAATGTATGACAAAAAAAGAAATAAAAATTCTCCATAATGGAAAGGAAGTAGAACCCCCTTTATTCAAAAGAAAACTAATAAGATGTGGAAAATTTATGATTTCTATCAAAATCAATAAGTGAGTTAGCAGGATATAAAACAGGAAGCAGCAATTGCATCTATTTAAAGTTGTGTTACTTTACCTGCCTAAAACATCTGATTGGTCTAACAAAGAACTGAACAGCCAATAGTTAGGCAGGAGAGAAAGGATAGGAGGGGCTGGAAGGAAGACAGAATAAATAGGAATAGAAATCCTGGAAAAAGATGAGCGAGGAGTTAGAAAAGGAGGAGAGGACACCAGGGGCCAGCCACCCAGCTACACAGCCAGCTATGGAGTAAGAAATAAAGATATATAGAATAAAAAAAGGTAAAAAGCCCAGAGGCAAAACGTAGAAAAGGGATACTTAATTTAGAAAAGCTGGCTAGAAATAAGCCAAGTGAAGGCTGGGCATTCATAAGTAAGAATAAGTCTTCATGTATTTATTTGGGAAGCAAAGAAAAAAAGAAGGAAGTAAGGAAGGATAGCAATAAAAACATAAAATACATGAAATACTTTAAAAAACATGGAAATGATCTATACACCAAAGGTAATAAGACACTAAAGAGCTAAGCAAATGAAATCACTTTCATAGATTAGGGATAAAAACAACTGTTTTAATGACAGTTCTCTCTAAAAGATCTATGGATTCAACATAATTCCTTCCAGCCCCTCCTATCCTTTCTCTCCTGCCTAACTATTGGCTGTTCAGTTCTTTGTTAGACCAATCAGATGTTTTAGGCAGGTAAAGTAACACAACTTTAAATAGATGCAATTGCTGCTTCCTGTTTTATATCCTGCTAACTCACTTATTGATTTTGATAGAAATCATAAATTTTCCACATCTTAACCAAAATACTCAAAGAAATTGGTAAGTTCATGAACAGGAACAAGAATAATTGCAAAAACATTGAGAAGAACAGCCAGAGGACTCCTGTGACTACCTCCAGATTTGTCATGATGCTGGATTAAGAATATGACATCAGGATAAAGACAGAACAAAGGAAAAGGCAGAGTTCAGATATGAACCTATGTTCTATAAGTAAATGATTTTCCATGCAGGTACTATGGATATTGCATAGAAAAGGGTGATGCTCCAAAAATAGTGCTGGAACTATGAAATATCCATATACCAAGAATTTCAGTGCATATGCCTATCTACAAAACAATCAAACGGATCATAGACCTCAATGTAAGATCTGCATCAATACTACCACAGGAACACAGGAAAGCACAGTGACCATGTGTTAGGAGACAATTAGATTTGATTCAAAAGCATGGATACATGAAAGAAAAAAATGTTTAAGTTGAATTTAAATAGAAAAATTAAAAACTTTTGTTCTCTTAAAGACAACCAAAACTTACTTTATAAAAGAGAATGAAAGACAAGCTACAGACAGGGAGAAAAATCTTTACACATCATGTCAAATAAAGCACTTTGTACCTTAGATATATAAAGGACTCTCAAAATAAAATAAGTAATGAAAAGACCCAAGTTTAAAAATGGGAAAGATTTTCAAACCTTCCACCAATTAAAGGCATATGTAAAACAAATGAGGCACATGAAAAGACTCTCCATCTCATTAGTAAACAGGAAATGCAAACTAAAATCAGGAGACAGTACTACACACTCATTTGTATGTCTAAAATGAAAAACATTATACTGAGCACTAACAAGAATGTGGAGGTATTGACATTCCTGTACCCTGTTGGTGGGAATCCAGAATGGTCTTCCTGCTCTGAAAAACATCTGGCAGTTTCTGAAAATGTTCATCATACATATACCATATGACTCAAGGTCGCCAGCCCTAAGTACTTCTCCAAGACAAATGAGAGGTGTCCATACATAAACATGAAAACAAATTTTCATAGAAATTTTATTTGTGATAGTTCCCAAATAAGAACCCCTAAATTCTATCATTTAACATTAAAGAGTAAAAATATAAAGCCCAAGAGAACCATAAATAAATAAAGCTGGGTGACTATAAAGGAAAGGTTCTTACACAACTAAGTGATAGTAATTATCACAAAAGAAAACCCTGCCAGAACCACAGCCTTGCTCAGAGTCTACTTCAGCCTTAAACACAAAAATACTGCAAGCCTGGTGAGTGGATCTATCCACAACCTTAAAATACTTGGAGGCAGAGGCAGGAGGATGGTGCATTCAACGTCATCTGGGTTATATAGTGAATGACTCTATTTAAAAAAAATAAAACAAAAATCAAACAATAAGCCTTGTAAAGATATCCAACCAGTTTGACACAGGACTAGAAACACTCACTTGCAGCTTTGCTCTTACTTTACTCAGTGGAAATTACGAAGAAGGTAGTCAGATAAGGGTTCTATCAAACTGCAGATCGAATGTCTTTCTACTGGAAGCCAACAGTATTCACACAGGGTTATGTAAAATCTGCAGTGTTTGTTTTCAATGAGCACTGGACAAGAACTAATCTCAGGTTCATCTCATATGTGCAAATTTTACACTCATCACTTTCTAGTGGCTGCTGGAGTTCAGATTTGCTCTATATATTCATAGGTTGTTTGTAAGATTCAGGATGCCTAATGAATGAAATATTTGCGCCTTTTGGAATAATGTCCAGTAAGTTAACCACAAAACATACTGCAAATTAGAATTACTTGGCTATTTAACTGTTTTTTAAAAGTAATTATATAAAATTTTCAAATGCGATTATTCTTATATGCAACAATGTTAGTATTACTAGGTGGTGCTTGTATAACTTTGTGAGAAAAACTAAGTGCCACTGAACTATATATACAGAAACAGTTATATTAACTCCACTTTCATTTGATAAAAAAACTAACAAAAAATTGGAAATTATGGTATATCTATATAGTGTAATACTGTTCAGCCATAAAAAAGAATCGAACAATATATACAACAATGTAGATGAATCTCAAAATATTTTGGCCAGTGAGAAAAGCTAGGCTATGGTATATTTTAATCTTTTTAAAAATTCTATAAAATGTAAACAAATCTACACTGACAGAGCAGAGGGTTTGAGTTGATAAAAAGACAGGTGAAAGAGAGACAAAGGGGCATGAGGAAGCTTTGGGGAGTGATGCACAGTTCACAGCTCTGATTGGAGAAACGGTTTCAAGAATATGTCAAACTGCATACTTGAAAAATGTTTCCTTGACAAATCTCATTTGTATGTTCTTATTTATTATTTAGATTTATCATTACGAGTAGCTTCCTTATGTGTATGTCTGTGCACCACGTGCATGCCTGGATTCCACATGTGTCTGGTGACTGCAGAAGTCAGAACAGGGGCTGGATCCTATAGAACTGCAGTTGTGAACATCCATGTGGGTGCTGGGAATTGAACCCATGTCTTTTGTAAGACCAAAAAGTGCTCTCAGTCATTGCTCCAACCTCTAAACTGTAAACTATACTTCTTTTAGGTATAGTTTATTTCATATTAATTTTATTTCAGCAAAGGCTTAGAAAATGTATGACTGACAATCCCCTAAAACATTAATGGACTAGTGTGCATTCCAACCAACAGTGAGTATGTACTCCTTTGCCCCATATCCACAGCAACATTTGTTGTTATTTGTTTTCTGGACCTTAGACATTCTAGCTGGTGTAAAATAAAATCTCAAAGTAGTTTTAATGTATAGTTCCCTGATGACTAAGGAAATATAAATTGGAATACTCCCAACACAAATTAGTGTGGAGGTTCCTCAACAAGTTAGAAATACATCTATCATATGATGCTGTTACATAACTCTTAGGCATATTCTTAAGGATTTATATCCTACTACAGAGAAACCTGCTCACCTGTGTTCATTGCTGCTCTGTTCGCAATAGCTAGGAAATAGAAACAGACTAGATGTTTTGTTAACTGATGAACGGGTAATGAAATGTAGCACACATTGACAGTATTTAGCTGTAAAAAATACAATTATGAATTCACAGGTAAATTGATGGAGCTGGAAATAATTGTTTTGAATGAGGTAACAAAGACCCAGGAAGACAAATACCACATGTTCCCTCTTATGGTGGATCCTAGTTTTTAATATTTAGATATGTCTGTTAAGTTAACAGTACCCATAGAAAGCAAAAACTATTAAAAGCTCATGGGTAGGTGCATTTCAAGGGAAAGGGTGTAGAAAGTAGGTGAAATGAAGTGAGAAGGAGAAATAATGGAACAGGAAGGATGAGAGGGCAGGGCAGAGAGTGCTGTGGGATGAGCTTCCTATATGCTGTAAACAAATGTTGCCCTCTTTGGTTAATAAATAAAGCTGCTTTGGCCTATGACAATATTAAGCCAGATGGAAAATCCAAACAAAAATACAAAAAAAGGGGCAGAGTCTAAGAGATGTAAGCCAGCTGCCAAAAACCAAGATGCGCGCGCATGCGCGCGCGCACACACACACACACACACACACACACACACACACACAAATAAGGTAAGAAGCCATGAACCATGTGACAAAACATAGATAAAAATTTGAGTTAATTTAAATATAAGAGCTAGCTAGTAATAACACTGACTTATCAGCCAAATGTTTATAATTAATATAAGCCTCTAAATGATTATTTAAAAAAAGACTAAAAACAGGACAGGACATAAAAACCTTCAATTACAAGAGAGAGTATGAAGAAGGATAACTAATATTAAAGAATTTTGAAAATGTTATATAAAAACCTACTACTGTAGAAGCTTCTTAAAATATACATATACACACATATAAAAAGAAAAAAAATATATAGATATATATACACATATAAAAAGTGGAGTTAGTCTATAATGGGGTACAATTCTACCATGAGACACTATAGGCTATCAAAACAAAACAAAATAAAGCAAAACAAAAAAAAACAAAAGACACCAAAAAACAAAACCAAAGTCAATGCCAGGTATGGGTTCCGTCTTTTTGAATTTTTGGTTAGTGGGATCCTACAGATCTTTCCCCTCAAAGATTGCAAACTAATCCCAATGTTCTTGGTTATACTCCAGAACATGGATGAAAGATTTATTGTTGGAGATGATACATTCTTAGGTCACAGAACATGGAGAAACTAAGTGGTGCCAACCTGGAAGCTTCTGTGGGAAGCCCTTGTGTATATGTATTGCTTTTATTGGTTAATGAATAAAGAAGCTGTTTCAGCCAGAGGCTTAGCAGAATAGAGATAGGGGAAAACTAAACTGAATGCTGGGAGAAAGAAGGCAGAGTCAGTGAGATGCCATGTAGCTGCCAGAGGGTAAAGATGCGAGCTGCTAGCTGGAACCTTGCTGGTAGGCCACAAACCTCATAGTAAAACATAAAATAATAGAAATAGGTTAATTTAATATGTAAGAGCTTGCTAGGAATATGCTATAATGATTGGCCAAGCAGTGATTTAACTGATACAGTTTCTGTGTGGTTATTTCAGGAGTCTGGGTGGCTGGGAAATGGACAAGCAGCCTCCTACAACAGAGTTACTCTATACTGGGGCACAATTCTACTACCAGACACCATAGGCTATCAAAACAAACCAAAAACCCCAAAAGAAATGAAAACAAATCAAAACAAAACAAAAGAAACAAAACCAAAGTCAATGCCAGGTATGGGTTCCTTTTTTTTTATTTGTTTTTGACTTTTTCCCATTCAAAAATCAATAAGTGAAATTTTTAAATTTCTTCCCCTTCTCCCAGTCCCCTCCCGCTACTCCCACCCCTTCTCCCTCCCCCTTCTTCCTTAAAAGAGGGCATGGTGCCCTGCTCTGTTGGAAGTTCAAGGCCCACCCCCCTCCATCCCGGCCTAGGAAGGTGTGCATCCAAAAAGACTAGGTTC
Source organism: Ondatra zibethicus (assembly GCA_004026605.1). Lineage (NCBI taxonomy): Eukaryota > Metazoa > Chordata > Mammalia > Rodentia > Cricetidae > Ondatra > Ondatra zibethicus. Next base: position 71,451 of record PVIU01007002.1, on the reverse strand, counting down.
CCAAAAAATAATACATGCAGAAGAGATAGGTCCTGGTGTCATTGTTGATGGCTTCTCGGTCTGCCCCCACTGGCTGCCACATTCAGAGAGTCTGGTTTGATCATATGCTCGTTCAGTCCCAGTCCAGCTGGATTTGGTGAGCTCCAATTAGATCAGGCACACTGTCTCAGTAGGTGGACCAGCCCCTCACGGTCCTAACTTCCTTGCTCATCTTCTCCCACCTTCTGCCCTTCTACTAGACATTGGGAGCTCAGTCCATTGCTCTGATGTGAATGTGGGTCTCTGTCTCTACCTCCATCCATCGGACAAAATTTCTATGGTAGTGATCAAGATATTCATCAATGTGACTCTGGGACAAGGCTAATTCAGGCACCCTCTCCTCTGCTGCCCAAATACCTAGCTGTGGACATCCCATGGACACCTGGGATCCCCTCCAGGGCCAAGTATCTTGCCAGTCCTAAAATGACTCCCTTAATGTAGATATCTTATTCCCTTCTCCAATACCCACATTTCCTCCATCTCCACCCTCCCACTCCCCCAGGCTCTCCCCAGTCCTTCTCCCTTCTCCACTTCCCCTACCCCTCTATGCCCCACCTCTATCCCTGCCCCCGTGCTTCCAACTTTTGCCTGATGATCTTGTTTGCTTCCAAATTCCAGGAGGATCTGTATATGCTTTCTTTGGATTTACCTTGCTTTTCAGCTTCTCTGGGCTTGTGAGCTAAAAGCTTAGTGTCCTTTGTTTTATGACTAGGGTTCACTAATGAGTGACTATATACCATAATCATCTTTCTGGGTTTGGGTTACCTCACTCAGGATAGTGTTTTCTATTTCCATCCATTTGCATGCAAAATTCAAGATGTTATTGTTTTTTACTGCTGAGTAGTATTCTAATGAGTATATAATCCACACTTTCTTGATCCATTCTTCCATTGAGGGCCACCTCGGTTGTTTCCAGGTTCTGGCTATTACAAATAATGCTGCTATGAATATAGCTGCACAAATGCTTTTGTAGTATGATTGGACTTCTCTTGGGTATATTCCCAAGAGTGGTATTGCTGGATCCTGAGGTAGGTTGATTCCCAATTTCCTGAGAAACCGCCACACTGATTTCCAAAGAGGTTGCACAAGTTTGCATTCCCACCAGCAATGGATGAGAGTTCCCCTTACTCCACATCCTCTCCAGCACAGGCAATCATTGGTGTTTTTGATTTTAGCCACTCTGACAGGTGTAAGATGGTATCTCAACGTTGTTTTGATTTGCATTTCCCTGATTGCTAAGGAAGTTGAACATGACCTTAAGTATCTTTTGGCCATTTGAACTTCTTCTGTTGAGAATTCTCTATTCAGATCCTTAACCCATTTTTTAATTGGGGTATTCAGAATTTTAACGTCTAGTTTCTTGAGTTCTTTGTATATTTTGGAGATCAGACCTTTGTCTGATGTGGTGTCAGTGAAGATCTTCTCCCATTCAGTAGGATGCCTTTTTGTCTTAATGACTGTGTCTTTTGCTTTACTGAAGCTTCTCAGTTTCAGGTGGTTCCATTTGTTCATTGTTGCTCTTATTGTCTGTGTCCTTGGGGTTTTACATAAGAAGTGGTCTTCGGTGCCCACATATTGCAGGCTACTTCCCACTTTCTCTTCTATCAGGTTCAGTGTGGTCGGATTTATGTTGAGGTCTTTAATCCATTTGGACTTGAGTTTTGTGCATGGTGATAGATAAGGGTCTAATTTCATTCTCCTACAGGCTGACATCCAGTTATGCCAGCACCATTTGTTGAAGATGCTTTCATTCTTCCATTGTATAATTTTAGCCTCTTTGTCAAATATGAGGTGTTCATAGGTTTGTGGATTAATATCCGGGTCTTCGATTCGATTCCATTGGTCAAAACCTCTGTTTTTATGCCAATACCAAGCTGTTTTCTTTACTGTAGCTCTGTAATAGAGTTTGAAGTCAGGGATGGTAATGCCTCCGGCAATTCCTTTATTGTATAGGATTGGTTTGGCTATCCTGGGCTTTTTGTTTTTCCATATTAAGTTAGTTATTGTTCTCTCAAGGTCTATGAAGAATTTTGTTGGGATTTAGATGGGGATTGCATTTAATTTATAGATTGCCTTTGGTAGAATTGCCATTTTTACTATATTGATCCTACCAATCCAGGAGCATGGGAGATCCTTCCATTTTCTGGTATCCTCTTTGATTTCTTTCTTCAAGGTCTTAAAGTTCTTGTCAAATAAATCTTTCACTTCCTTGGTTAGTGTTACCCCAAGATACTTTATGCTATTTGTGGCTATCGTGAAAGGTGATGTTTCTCTGATTTCCCTCTCTGTTTCTTTATCCTTTGTATATAGAAGCGCTACTGACGTTTTTGAGTTGATTTTGCATCCTGCCACTTCACTGAAGGTATTTATCAGCTGTAGAAGTTCTTAGAGTTATTGGGGTCACTTATGTACACTATCATATCATCTGCAAATAACAAAAGTGTGGCTTCTTCCTTTCCAATTCGAATCCCCATGATCTCCTTATTTTGTCTTATAGCTATTGCTAGGACTTCAAGCACTATATTAAAGAGATATGGTGACAGTGGACAGCCTTGTCTTGTGCCTGATTTTAGTGGAATCGCTTTGAGCTTCTCTCTGTTTAATTTGATGTTAGCTGTCGGCTTGCTATATGTTGCTTTTATTATACTTAGATATGATAACACAGATATCTAACAACCCTACACCAGCTCAACTCAAAGAAGGGAGACACACAAACCCTACTACCAAAAAAAATTAACCGGTATGATCAACTACTGGTCATTAATAACGCTTAATATCAACGGACTCAACTCACCTATAAAAAGACACAGGTTAAGAGAATGGATACAAAAACAGGATCCGACATTCTGCTGTTTACAAGAAACACACCTCAACCACAAAGACAGACATTATCTCAGAGTAAAGGGTTGGGAAAAGGTTTTTCAATCAAACGGCCCTAAGAAACAAGCAGGTGTGGCTATACTAATATCTAACAAAATCGACTTCAAACTACAATCAATCAGAAGAGCTGGAGATGGACACTTCATACTCATAACAGGAAAGATTCATCAAGATGAAGTCTCAATCCTGAATATCTATGCCCCTAATATAAAAGCACCCACATATGTAAAAAAAAAACATTACTAGAACTCAAAACACACATCAAACCCCACACACTAATAGTAGGAGATTTCAACACTCCTCTCTTACCAATGGACAGGTCAACCAGACAGAAACTTAACAAAGAAATACAAGAACTAACAGATGTAATGAATCAAATGGATTTAATAGACATCTATAGAACACTCCACCCAAACAGGAAAGAATATACCTTCTTCTCAGCATCTCATGGAACCTTCTGGAAAATTGATCACATACTTGGTAACAAAGCAAACATCCACAGATACAAAAAGTTGGAGTAACCACCTGTGTCTTGTTGGATCACCATGGGGTAAAGTTACAATGTAACAACAATTCCACCCCCCAAAAACATACAAATTCATGGAAACTGAACAGTCAACTACTGAACCACTCCTGGGTCAAGGAAGAAATAAAGAAAGAAATTAAAGTCTTCCTTGAAATAACGAAAATAAAGAAACAACATACACTAACCTATGGGACACTATGAAAGCAGTGCTAAGAGGAAAGTTCATAGCACTTCGTGCCCACATAAAGAAAACGGAGAAAGCACACACTAGTGACTTAACAGCACACCTGAAAGCTCTAGAAAAAAAAGAAGCAGACTCACCCAGGAGGAGTAGAAGACTGGAAATAACCAAACTGAGGGCTGAAATCAACAAAATAGAGACACAGAAAACAATCCAAAGAATCAATGAAACAAAGAGCTGGTTCCTTGAGAAAAATCAACAAGATCGACAAACCCCAAACTAATCAAAAGGCAGAGAGAGAACACTCAAATTAACAAGATCAGAAATGAAAAGGGGGACATAACAACAGACACTGAGGAAATTCAAAGAATCATTAGGTCTTACTACAAAAGCCTGTATGCCACAAAATTGGAAAATGTAGAAGAAATGGACAGTTTTTTTTAGATAAATATCATATACCGAAATTAAATCAAGACCAGGTGAACAATTTAAATAGACCTATAAGTCGCGAGGAAATAGAAGCTGTCATCAAAAACCTCCCAACCATAAAAAGCCCAGGACCAGATGGTTTTAATGTAGAATTCTACCAGAACTTCCAAGAAGAGCTAATACCTATACTCCTTAATGTGTTTCACATAATAGAAACAGAAGGGTCAATGCCAAACTCATTTTATGAAGCTACAATTACCCTGATACCAAAACCACACAAAGACGCAACCAAGAAAGAGAATTATAGACCAATCTCACTTATGAACACTGATGCAAAAATTCTCAATAAAATACTGGCAAACCGAATCCAAGAACACATTAAAAAAATCATCCATTATGATCAAGTAGGTTTCATCCTAGAGATGCAGGGCTGGTTCAACATAAAAAATCTATCAATGTAATCCATCATATAAATAAACTGAAAGAAAAAAAAACATATGATCATTTCATTAGATGCTGAAAAAGCATTTGACAAAATTCAACACCCCTTTATGATAAGGGTTCCTTCTTTTGGAATTCTTTATTAGTGGGATCCCACAGAATTCTCCCCTCAAAGATTATAGACTAATCCCAATGTTCTTGGTTATACTCCAGAACTTGATGGAAAGATTATTGCTGGAGATGATACATTCTTGGGTCACAGAACATGGAGAAATCAAGGGTGCCAACCTGGAAGCTTCCTTCCTACTGGCTAGCTTCCATCATGTTGGAAGGGGTATATGTGATACTAGGGAAGAAAATAAGCAACAGTCTTACCCTGCTGTGAACCCAGAGAGCTATAAGAATGACTGTCCTGGCAAGGTAAGTCCCCTGGTATAATAGCACCACCAATGTTATAAGAGTAATCAATCATTATTGATTAGATGTAAACCCACTCCATAAGATGACACTCACACCTGGTAATGTTTACTGGGCCAAAAAAATCCCTGTGGATAGCTAGGTCTCAAGGGAGACTCAGGGGCCATTCTGCTAAGTAGTCCCTAAGTTCTTATCTTTATAGCTAAGATTTACAAGAGAAGCTTCTTTTTACAGTAGCTCACAATTAAGACCCACAACTGGTCAGTATGAGAGAAATAAGACTATGAAGTGTTCAGTTCTAAACGGGACAGCTATACTACACTCCTTCCACCCAAGGCTCAGTCACCATTATAGAAAGGGGGGCTGCCAGACGTAAAAGTCAGAGATAGTGAATGTCTGCAGCAAAACAGTATGTGCTGGACATACCATGGCTCTTTAACATAAGAATTCACAGCAACTTTTAACTGCCTGAATAATGCTGTGTGTGTTGCATGAGATCAAGCCAGACAAAACCCTAGCATAGACGAGGAGGGAAGGGCTCTTTAATGCAACCTTTAGCTGCTGAGGTATTGGCAACTGATGGCTGCTAGGGGGAGGATTTCAGATTTTTGGGGGGATATTGCCTCCAAGAGGCTAACCATGTTCCAGCAGACAGCCCTACACCCATGCACATGCAGGTAGCACTAAGATGTCTCACTGGGTTTATAAACAAACAAACAAAAAGAATACATTAAGTCCTGAGGGAAAAGTGATACAGGGCATAGGGAAGAAGCAGAGAGGAAAGGGTAGATTTGATCAAAATGTACTATATGTATGTACGTATGACGTTCTTAACCCCTGCCCCCAAATCAATGGATAAGTTAAAAAGAAACTTGAAGAAAAGAGAAGGGAGATAAATGAAAGATAATCAACTTGAAAAAAAATTTCTAAATTGTAATAGATAGAGATCCAATAAAAACAAAACACAATAGAGAAGTTACAGATGATCAAATCAGACTATCTAATAAGCCATTTATGAAAGGGAACATAACAAATGAAACAAAATTCAAGGAGATGTCACTGACTTTTCTAGTATAAATAAAAAGAATAAGTAGCAATGAATCATGCTATGTGGTAACTCTTGGAACACACAACATGCACATCAATTTGTAGTGTGCCAACAAGTGGGTCCCACTCTAGCCTGAATGAGTCAGAACATGAACTTTAAAATGGTGTCTAGGTGAATCCTATCTCATACAAACATCATTTAAGAGACCTGGGACTCTTATTGGTCTTAGAGAAAGCAAGAATAATTCTGACAAAAACATGTGCTTTCAAATGGATTCCATTAAAAGGCTTCCCAGTAGCCATGTAAATTATTCTCAGATCATGTCTACTGAGGCCACACATTCTAAGAAAGAAAGGAAAGCAAAAGCTGCAGTCAAAAATGCATTTTCTTTCTAACACAGCTCTGTTAACATAGTAAGTCGAGCTAAATGCTCTGGAGTGAGGGTGGGAGGGTAAGTTTTTCTCTATGGTTTCCATTCTGTAAAATGTTCTCATTTCCTGTCTCTATTTAATCAAGGAAATATATGAAGTATTAATGAATAGCCTTTCTATATTTTTTATCTAGGACTTTTAATCCTTTCAAGTTTTATATTGCAAAGTTTACAAAGCACATCCACACGTATTCTCAACAATGAGGTTGGACAAAAAGAGACCTATTAGAGATGAACAAATTGAGATTTAGAAAAGGAAGTGATTTTTCCAGGGTCCCACAGCTGGTTAGAATGCTAGTACCTAAGAGGTCTTTCTGCTTTACTTCTCCTGAATCCGTTTTCTTTTTCTAAAAAGATGTAAATATATTCCTTAAGTTAGCATAAAGGACAGTTGGAGAATTATTTTTTTGGGTAGAAAGAATCTGTTTCCACTTGCTTCACAAATTAACAGGAATACCAAGTATGGACTTTGTTCATTTGATTACTAATGGACTCCCCACAGAGATAATGTAGGGATGTTTAGCTCCAGCTTTATAATTTCTCTCATCTAGTAATACTGATTACGTCTTTCATCAGACCATAAACAAACCGAAGGGACTTTGTCTTTTTCATCTGTATCTTTAGTCCTACACAGTGTCTGATAACTGGTAGATCCTAAAAATACCAAGGAACAAATGAACACTTGGCTACACAGTTTATCTATCTATCTATCTATCTATCTATCTATCTATCTATCTATCTATCTATCTATCTATCTATCTATCTATCTATCTATCTATCTCATCTATCAACCATTTGTCTATCTAGACCTATCTATCTCTATAATCCAGGCAATAGGGGCAGAGACAAGAGGATCCTGAGACCTTGCTGGCTGGTCAATTTAGCCAAAAGGAGAAATGGTTTAGTGATAGATCTTGTTTCAAGGTAATAACACAGAGAGTGATAAAGACAATGTTTTGCTCTGTCCTTCACATGAGCACAAAAATATCAGCATACTTACCTGCATGCATCAAGTACACATACCCAATTCCCACATCCCAAACACATATGCATGTACTCATGCCTGTCTGCACTCTATAAAACAAAAACATAGTAAGCAGATGTTCATACATATAATGTTGGGGATAGAACTCTGAATCTCACACATGCTAGGCAAGGAGTCTACAAGTGAGAAATAAACCCTTTGTGTTTAAACTTATATACGGTAAACTGATTTGTCTGCAAAATCATTAATGAATTGTTAGCACTCAAAAACAATGTAGTGAGAACTATGGAAAAATCTAACACTCAGTATTTTTTTAGATTCCTATTATATAAAGATTGAGCCTAAGTATTACATAAAAACTAGTTATTAAAGACACTCTAGTTAACAGTTTTAAACAGAATAACTTAAAAATAGCCCACTGTATGATCATGAAAGCAGAGAGATGAATTTACACATTACAAGGAACTGCCAAGTTTTAATCATGAAGTTGCCTTGCTATAATGTCTCTGGAATTTCCAGTAGAGGTGTTTAGAAGACACTTTTTCATTTGGATAGAGGTGGTATGTGGCAGTGAGTTGAAAAGCTAGATCTAGGAGTGGTTTGCTAATTTCTTAGTTGAGTGACTTAAAGGGAAAACTGTCTCAATGTCTATCTTAGAGAAGGCTAGATAACTTGTGAGTGTCTGTGTAAGGGCTTACCCAAGCCAAAGACAGTCTACATAGCTGCCTTGTGACCTGGAACGTATTTCCAAGCACCTCCATTCAAATTGCTCAGATTTGACCTTTGCATTCTTCACAGCTCTCACAGTTTCCTGTTCCTCCCTATAAAACTTATTTCATCATTCAGTCATTCACTTATACATTTATAAAACACTTAGTGCACACCTAATTGACATTAGCCTTTTGTTAGAAACTGGAGTCAAGACTGCTAAGACATGCTCCCTTTTTACTTGGGAGAGATAGACTATGAGCTTAGGAAGGAGGCAGCATGCATGAATGCCAATTATAGGCTAGTCAGTTTACAAATGTTTCTTTTCATTCCCACAACACCACAAAAGAGCATTACTGCTTTCTGACAGATAAACCAAGACAGAAACTGCCTATGTAGTTTGCCCAGGGTGTATCCTATTGAGGAGTTGTGCTTGTCTATTCCAAACACTTGTGTTCTTGCCATTAACTCCACTATCTTCAAATTTCAAGACACACAGAAATCACTTCTTATATAGGAAAACTAATAAAGAACAGAACACTCTCTGGTTCACTAGCAGAATTTCCAACACAAAAGCTTAGAAATCTCTACTTTCAACAAACGTACTTATGAACTACATTTTGAAAATCAATGTACTTTAAAAAGCAAACAAAGCAGATAAATTGTAACAATATTATTGTACAGATTGAACACAGAGTGTGCAAATGCTACAGACATTACAGTTCCCTGTATCCAAATGGTGTAAATTTCCTGCTTAAAAAACAGTATTTACTATGCACAGTTTAAAGTTCAAATTCTACCAGAATACAGATGTAGACCCTATGAAAAAATGTACCCGCCACACATTTCCAGCTTCCCCAGTCCTTTCTATGAACAACTGCTTATTGTCTTACTGAATCAATAATACTTCTTTTCCATCTGCATCAGCCGTGCAAAAACTATAAAGCTACATCTTATTTTCAGATTTTTGCAATGTCCTCTCCTTCAATCCAAATTGTTATTTCACATTCTTTCAAAATCATTTTATAATATCATTACTACAGAATATAGTTCCTGTGTACTTAACAGATACCAATCTAAGTACTTACAAGTATTAACTAATATAACCATCACAACAATCCTATAAGTAGCTACAAACTTACATTAAAGATAGAAGAAGGGGCTGAAGAGATGACTCTGTAGTTAAGAGTACTGGTTGTCCTTTCAGTGGTCCTGGGTTTGATTCCCAAGCACTTACATGGTGGCTTACCACCATCTATAACTCTAGTCGTAGGGGATGGGATGCCCTCTTCTAGCCTTCATGAGCAGCAGGCAGGCACGTGGTACTCAGACTTATGCAGATCAAGCACACATACACACAGAATAAATTTTTAAATGGGGGCACAGGGATTCAAGATGGCTTGGAGGTTAAGAGTCCTTACTGCTCTCCGGAGGCCCCAGATTCAGTTCTCAGCACCTATTTGGTGGCTTACAACCATTTGTGACCCCAGTTCCAATAGATCTGATGCCACCATCTGCCTCTGGCATGCATACACATAGATGTAAAAAACCCACTCATACATATAAAGTAAAATATGTCTTTTTAAAATAAAATGGAGGCATAAAAAGTTGATGTGGTTTTCTCAAGATTCAGGGTTTGCTAATGGACACTTTTAGGATTTGAATGCAGGCAATTTGACACCACAGCTCTAATTAAGTAATGAGCGGTGTCTCATGAGACAAAGAGCTTCTCTTAAGCAAGAGTATTTACTCAGAGTTCATGTCAAACTACATTGCTTTCTGTTCTTCTGGCCAATGTGCATTTCCTACTCTTCTATACCTCCTTCCAGCCCACTTGAACATAGCCCATGTCTTTTCATTTGTATCACCCTCAACTGCTTCTGCCACTGAGATTTCACTTTTACAAACAAGTGGCAAGTTTCTCGATAACAGATATGTTGTAATCCTAGCTAGCTTGGCCTGGTCTTATCACATAAAAAGCATTGGAACAATTTTCCTGAACTGAAATACAGAAAGAAAGCACATAAGTCTGTGATGGGTAGTTTCTCCAAAGTGAAGAATAAAGGAGTCAGTAGGCAGGTATATGTTAGACATTTCCTTGACAGAAAGATGTCATTTTGAAAAGCAAATGTAAAAGTGCTCTCAACCACATGATGGTTTGTTCTACATGGTTGGCTGGCCTTGACATACAAACTGAAATTCTACAGTTCAATCTCCTAGTAAACAGTAACAGGATACTCATAGGTATACACTCCAATTGATCACTGGATTAAAACTTTTTAAGAAGGCTTTATCCCTTCCTAGAGAAGAGATGCTCACCAATCATTTGGGTTGGTTGTAAAGCTGGATACTTCTATTGCTTTATGTGAATAAACTAGTTAAGACAACAAAATACATGTTCTTTGTTTCAAATATCCCTGGAGTATTTGCAGTAAAGAAATTCCACACACTATATTCTTTGTATTTTATTCTTTTAAGCCTATTGTTTTAGTCTATTTTTCCCCTCTGGATAAATTCTTCATACAGACTAAAATAGTATAATCAAATCTAGGCAAAAATGTTACTGAAAACCAAAACAATATGGGCTGGTGAGAAACTTAGTGGTAGATCACTTACTTGCCCATTATGTGTGTGGTTTGGGTAGCACTGAAAACCAAAGCCAAAACCAATCAACCAAAATCTTAAAACCAGGGTTGGGAATGTAGTTTAGCTGGTAGAGTGCTATTTTACAGTCACAAAGCCCTGGTTTGAGTCCCCCAGCACTGCCTCAACCATATGTGATTATGCATGCCAGCCTATCTTAGCACTCAGGAGGTAGAGCAAGGTCATCCTTGGCTACATAGCAGGTTTGAAGCCAACCTGGGACTCTTGAGACGCTGCTTTTTTTAAAAAAAAAAAAAAATCTTAAAATAAAAAGGAGAGAATGCCATGTTTTGTAGGTTCCATGGGAGCCCTAACCTTTGCTGAATAGAAAGAGAGGAGGAGTGGAGTGGGGGAAGGGAGGCAGAGAGGTGGTAGTGGGAGGGGAGGGAGGGGAAACTGTAGTCAGGATGTAAAATACATTTTAAGAAAGGAGTGGGACAGAATGCAAAATCATTTGAAAAGTCTTCCAATTCTCCTTACCCATTAGCCATCCCACCACAAGGCAAATATTTAATTTAAGAGAAAATAACACTAAAGCAACAAATAACAACAAGGCTGACTGTACGTGATCTTGGGTTAGAAACATAATGACTGTTTCTTCAACTGTAGAATGATGAAATAAGACTACATATATTCAGTTCCATCTAGAATAAAAATAATAAACAGTTCCCCCTGGCAGCTATGGAACTAGCAGTCAATGCATTATACTTTTGAGAATTGCTGCTCCAACAGCTAGGTTCTGTATTTGTAAAGCCTGCACAATCCTACTGTTGCCTATAAAATATGACCTGTTCCAGTTAGTCATTGGGAAAGTCATTTAAAATTCTAGTACTTTCCTCTTCTGTAAAATGGGCATAAAACACATGCTTTGAAGAATATACAAATGACCCAGGCTTATGACTACAATGCTAATGTTTTAATAGGTGCCACCAAAGTTATTTAATAAAAGATAAACTGATTTTAAAGTCTATTCTATGAAATGTTTATTTTCCTTTTCAAAAATTTATTTTCAAATGATCATAAAGTAAAATAGATTATATGGTACATAGTTCTGTGAATCCTAATACATGTGTATAGTCATGTAATCACAACCACTATTTCTATATCAATGCCCTACATATACATGCATCATGGAAATTATGTTGTTGTTGATTTAAAGGATTGTATCATCCTTATTGGTACTAGTGTTGAGCATATTGTGGGCACAAAGCAAGCATGTCCCTGAGAATTTGCTCAAAACAAATTAATGCTGGCTTACCAGCTGGAAATCTCTGAAACATCCTTTGAAACTAAGAAGATGGCTTTTGTCTCTTCTACGTCTTATGCTTACGAGTACTGCTGTGTTTTCATACTATAGTGCAAATACCTGTTTCCTGGAAATACAGTTAATTGGATGGAGCAACTTTGTGAATAAAAATTAGTAGGTAAAAAGCAGAGAAAAGTCACATCCCGTTAATTCCAGCATGGCATAGGCAGAGAGGGCCAGAGGGCAGAGAGCCAGAGAGAGGCAGAGGCAGGCAGCTTTCCATGAGTTCAAGACTAGCCTAGTCTACATGTCTACATAGAGAGTTCTGGGCCATCCAGGGTCTGTGTCTTTAAAAAAAAAAAGCAGAGAAAAGAAGTAAGGTAACTTCGTAAAAACTGTAGTAGGGAGCTACTGAATCTGTTATTTGACTTGCTTACTACACAAAGTCTTAGCCTTTAATGAATTCAAACTCTTCTTTTTGTTTTTCTCATGCTTTCCCAAACATTGAACTTACTCTCTGTTTACCTATGCTTATCATGTCTTTTCTGGAACTGAACCAAAACATGCCTGCCTCTTTAGAGAAATTCCTCCTGACTACAATGGTAATTTATCTATTTGCTTGTTTAGTTTTTGAAACAGGATTTTGCTTTGTAACTCAAGCCATGGCTTCAAAATGAGGATTCTCCTGCCCTGCTCAAGTGTTGAGGTTATAAGTATTTCTGCCCCCAAATTCCTTTTCATAAACATGGTCATATAAGGACATAAAGAATTCTTAGGGGATATGAATATCTCCAAGAAAAGGTTTAGGTTAATGTACAATATTTAAGAAAAGAACAATTTTGTAATTCTGTTAAAAAGATTTACATATAGAAAATGTTTCTATTAACATTTCTTTAAAGTATCAATCAGGTTTGACATTGGGAAGATCAAAAGACCCATGTAAAAAAAGATTTCTGTTTTAATTTTTTATTCTGAGTTTTAAAAGAGTGTTATATAGGGCCTTGTTTAGTGGTGAAAAGCACACATAACCTCCTGTAACATTAGCTCCAAGAGATACCATGTCTCGGGCCTCAGTCAGCACCTGCACTCACGTGTATATATCCACATGCAGGCAGACACCTATATACACAATTAAAAATAAATCTTCAAAATAATCCAAACCAGAAAAAAAATGCAATATAAAGGGAAATAAGTAACCAGACACACTGTCCCACAGCCAGTTCCTATCTCATAACCATAACACACACACACACACACACACACACACACACACTTCATTTGGCCTGTTACTGAAAGAAAAAAGTGGACAGGTTGGGAGAGCAATTTAACAATGAATGCTTTTATGGTGATAGATGGTGACAGCCTAAATAAAAAAGAATGCATGACTGAGATATTATCAATTGTGTTCTGTCATTACACATAGCTCCACCCAGTCTAAACTTGTCAAAAAGTGTTACTGTAATCCATGAAGAAGACTCCACCTCAGGCAGCAGAGGGGAAAATCTGGAGGACTGGTTCTGAACAGGTGTGTTGAAGTGTGATGCCAGTGTTGACTCACTAATCTCTTTACACTATTCTGAGAAGTCAGGAACGGATGAACTGATCCATCATCAGCAGGCATTTTAAGAGCAACAAATGTAAATAAAGAGGGTGTGGATGTATTTTTTTTTAAATGAGTGTTATTTCATACACAAAAAGTAGACTGTTAAGACAAGTTTTTATTTTATTCTGCTCATCTGACTAAGATATTTGGGAATCTAGGAATGTTTGGTCTACTCTTCAGGTTAGTTCGTGCTGACTTTATTTAATCTTGGTAAGAGCACAGATTCAATTTAGTTCATGAATAAAAGGGTTTGCTAGTGTCACAAGGGATGATGATGAAGGCAAAGCAAATGTGGACTGTGGCTGTGACGCCGCTCTAGACATCTGGCAAATTACTTAACCTTTATAATATACATGAGTGCTTCCTTCGGTAAAAATAGTGACAATAACTACTTCTTATGAATGTGATAGCTAGAAGAGACTATTTATAGAAAATATATAATACTTGGAGAATCAGATGCTAAATGCATTCATAACTGGGTGCGGTGATCCCAGCCACATGAGAGGCCGAAGCAGAAGGACTATGAGTTTGAAGCCAGCCTTGGCAACACAGTGAGACCTCATCTCTGAAAACAAACCAAATCAAACCCAAAGGCACACATTCAGTCCCTTCTTTAAGTAAGAAGTAAGTCCCTTGCTTCTGTAAGAGGTGAAAGTTTAGACTCTAACATCAAGTAGTACACTGCTCAGCTGCTCAGGATTAAAGCTCATGAAGATAAAGCATGACTATTTTCTGCTTTGTTGGATTACAAGAGTGTCCAGCATGTGCTGTATCGACTCAAACTTTAGGGGTGAGGGCTAGCGTTAATTGTCAACTTGACAGGGTCTAGAATCACCTGGGAAGAGATTCTCAGTGAGGCACTGTCTAGATTAGGCTGGCCCGAGGGCTTTTAAGCCTTTGGGGACTATCTTGACTGAGCTGAAGGAGGTGGGAAGACCCACTGATAGACCTCCCATTCCTTAAGCAGGCGATCCTGAACTGTGTGAGAGCAGAGAAAAGCACTCAATCTTGCTATAGCCCAGGCTGGCCTCGAATTTCTGGTATTCCTCTTGTCTGTTTCCCAAGTTCTAAGGTTATATGTGCTTTAACATTTACTAGTGGTAGTCCAATCTATTTTTCTTCCATTTCCCAAGTTTTTGGTATAATTTCTAAGAAATATTGAAGAAATCCAAGGTCATGAAGCTACTTCCTTACGTAAACATTCCTCTACATGCAATGTTTTAGTTCTTAAATTCATTCTTGTATAGAAAAATCATGAATTAAGCTTCTTTGGCATCTGGATATCTTGTTTCCCCAGGACCAAGGTTGACTCGATTGTTCTTTTCCCAGTGAATGATCCGGCATCCTTGGAGATCAACTGGCTCTCCTGAGGATTCCTTTTGTTCTACTTTCTTCCACTGGTATTGGGCTACTCTAACAGCAATGCACTGTCTTGATATGTACTCTGAAGGTACAGCTTGAACTTAGGAAGTATAACTCTTCACATCTTGATCTCTTTCAAGACTGCTTGACTACTGGAGGTCCTTTAAACTCAATATGAAAATCTGACAAAATTTTCTATTTCTGTAAAAACACCTTTAAGGTCGTTATAAGAATTGCACTGAATCTGCGGATGGCTCTAGGTATCAATTTAAATTACATCAATACATTTCTTATTCCATTCTACTCTATAGGAAAATATAATTCCTAATTATTTATATTCTCCTAATTTCTTTTTTTATTGTTTGTAGATTTTAGTGTAAAAGGTTTGGTCTTCACTGATAAATTCATTCTTCAGTATTTTCTTCTTTTTCAAGCTAATCTAGATGAAATTTTTCTTAATTATTTTTTAGATTGTTGCAAGTGTACAGAATCGTAGCAGGTTTTCATGTGTTGACTTCATCTTGTTCAATGCTGATTCATCCACTTGTTCCAAAACTGTGCATGTTGTTACATGGGTTTTTTTCTTAGATGTCAGCTGCTATAGTCAGAAAGTACCCTTTTATGTCAAGAAATGGTACTTTATCTTATTTAAAAAAAATTTGGCATCATCTGACTCTTCTTTGCTATATATTACAGATTATACTGCATACGTCAATGAATGCAAACCTCTTATATATACAGGTAGAGTCCAGTGGTTCTTATCCTTCCTGATGTTGCAATCCTTTAATACAGTTCCTTATGTCGTGGTGATCACCAACCATAAAATTATTTCACTTTGCTTCATAACTGTAATTTTGCTACTATTATGCACTGCAATGTAAATATCTAATATGCAACCCCAAAGGGTCATGACTCACAGGTTGAGAACCACTGACACAGTCCATCCTTTATCTTCTTTAAAAAAAAAAAAAGATTATTTTTATTTTCTCGGTATAGGTGTCTTAAGTGCAAGTAAGTCTGTGTGCCATGTGCAGGCCTGGTGCCTATGGAGACCAGAAGAGGATGCCAGATGCCCTGGAACTGGAGTTAACAGTGCTTATGAGCCACCTTGTAGGGAATAAAATCCAGGTTCTTGGAAAGAACTCATCTCTCCAGCTCCTATCCTTTAATTTACGTTCTTTGTTTTAAGTGATACTAGTAGTTTACAATAACATTGGCAGTATTTATAGTATTTCTCAAAGTGTATTTATATGATAAGTTCTGCTTTGACCTGACAGTTGGCTTTTATATTCTCTCTTCTTTATTTCAAGTAAGTCAGAAAGCCTCAGAGAATATAAGAACTGAAGTGAATGCCTGTTAGTCTTTTCAGACATAAATTTCCAATCAAACAAGGACACAAATAAAGAGATTTCTCACAAAATGCCACTGTAAATTCTGTCACATCCCGTATCAAAAGTTTATCAGACTCAAAATGAAAGGCTGTGTAGCCATGGGAGATGGTGGTGAGTAGATTATTGACTTTATTCTTTAGTTGCTCTTACAGAATAAAGCATTTCTTTATCCTAGGTTATAGCCTTGTGCGGGAATTTAAAACATATCTTACTACATAGTATTCATTTGTTTCAATGAAGAATAGACAAAAAATTTCAAAGTTTTGGATATCAAGCTCTGTATAATGAAAGCTATGTTCACCAGATTAATTTGTTGCAAGAACTCTTTATATTTTACTCTAAAAAAATTTACAACTATGTTCTCAGCTTTAAAGTCTTAGAAACTCCAGAATACACTGATGAGACATGAGATGTGAAGTCACCCATATATTTCCACCCACATATTTAAGTGTGTTGGAAAGGATGTGTATTTCATGTTGCCATTACAGGCCTAAGCACACACATTTCTCTTAGATTAGTGAGCCAGCAAAACTGTAAGTGGCATCAGAACCACATGAAAAGCTTGTTGAAATAATAGATTGCTGGGTTCTAGCCTTATCACTCAGACTATAGGGGAGTATCAAGTGATCCTTTAAGACCGTGTCTTTGGTAATTAGCACACTTAGCTGAGAAGGGATGCTTACCGACTGCCTACTTTTGTAAATGGCCTGCTAGAAAGATAAATGCTTCAAGCTGTCCAAGAGTTTTTCATTATTTCACTCAATAGTATGCCCCAACTCAAGGAGAATATTATTAATTGTTAGCTATTAATTAAAGTAGAGAAAGGATTCATATTCAGGTACAATATTTTTCATTTGAATAGTTACAAACTTCCCTCAGAAATCTTCCTAAACGTAGCTTTTTGAAAATAGTTTCTATTAATATGTAATTCACATACTATACAACCCATCCACTTAGAATGTACACTTCTATGCTTTCTGATATATTCACAGATATTCCTATCACTATCACACTCATTTCCATCACCTGAAAAAGAACCCACATGTCTTTCAGTAAGCACCCTCTCATCTGCCTGACCCACGCCTAACTTCTTCCACAGTCCTGAGCTCTGGCTAACCTACTGCACTGGCCTCCAGAAAGGTCCTCCACAGTCCTGAGCTCTGGCTAACCTACTGCACTGGCCTCCAGAAAGGTCCTCCACAGTCCTGAGCTCTAGCTAACCCACTGCACTGGTTTCCAGAAAGGTCCTCCAGAGGCTTGTACGTCTCAACACTTGATCCACAGCTGGTGGTACTGTTTAGGGTGGCTTAGGGGACAGTCTCGCTTGAGGGAGTTGGTCACTGGGAGTGGGTTTTAAGATTTCATAATCTCAGCCTCTTTCTAGTTTGTTCTCTTTACTTCTTGATTGTGGCCAAAGATATTCAGTTTCCTGCTCCTTCTGCCTTTTCTTGGGATTGCTGCTGTACCTCCCTGCTATGATGGACTCTTATGCCTCTGGAAGGGTAAGCCAAAATAAACTCTTTCTTCTACATGTTGTCTGGCTCACGGTGTTTCACCACAGCAACAGCAAAGTAACTAATACACCTACTTTCTTGTCTATAGACTTCCTTACTGTAGACTTTCACATGAATGGAATCACGTGTGAGCAGCACTCAAATGTAAGTAGTGCTCAAGTTCAAGTCTAAAGTTTCTTCTGAGACTCAAGGTAAACTCAATTGTGTCTTAGCATCTTATTTTACTTAGCATGTTTTAAGATTTATTTATCTATCACATATTTTGAGAATAGTGACTTTTTATGGCCAATTGATATTGATATTTATTGGATATGTATATCACATTTTGTCTACTCATTTACAGTGATAGACACTTGAATTGTTTCCATTTTGTGGGCTATTGTGAATAATGTTAGAAAAATCAATATTCTTTCCATTGTTCTTTTAGAAAATTGGAGCTTAGTTAAAGATAGGGAGGAGGGAATCATATGAGCAAGGGGGGAGGTCAAGATCATGAGAGAAAAACCACAAAGAGCTGACTCAAGCTAGTGGGAGCTCAAGGACTCTAAACTGACAGCTGGGAATTCTGCATAAGACTGAACTAAGCCCTCTGAATGTGGGTAACAGTGATATGGCTTGATTTGTTGGGGAAGGCTGGCAGTGAAACCAAGACTTTTCCTCGGTGCATAAACTGGTTTTATGGAGCCCATTCCCTACTGTAGGATACCTGGCTCAGCCTTGATACAGGGCAAAGGGGCTTGATCCTGCCTCCACTTGGTATACCAGACTTTACTGACTCCCCAAGGGAGCCTTACTTCCGCTGAGGAGTGGATGGAAAGGGGTGGGATAGGGGACAGGAAGAGAGGAGGGAGGTGGAACTGGGGCTAGTATGTAAAATTAAAACATTTTTAAAGAAAAAAGAAAAAAAATTAAGTTTGTTGCTGTTAACAAAACACCCAAGGAAACAACTTGTCTTAGTCTCTTTTTTATTGCTGTGATAAGACACCATAATCAAGAAAACTTATAGAAAAGTTTGTTGTGGGTTTACAGTGTCAGGGGATTAGAGTTCATCATGTCACTGAGCATGGAGGCAGGTAGGGAGGCATGGCACTGCAGTGATACTGGGAGCTTCCATCTTGATCACAAGCATGAGGCAGTGAGCGCTACTGGGAATGATGTGAGTCTTTTGAAAGCTCAATCCAGCACCCAGTGACACACGTCTTCCAATAAGTCCACACGCCCTCACCCTTCCCTAACAGTTCCACCAGCTGAAGACCAAGAATTCAAACATGAGCCTATGAGGGCCATTCCCATTTAGGCATGCTTCCAAAGTCTTCCTTCCTTCAGTAAAACTTCACTTCCTAATAGCTCATTCAGTTATGAACTTATTAATGGAATACCAATTGATTGGTGAAGTTAGAGTATTTATGATCTAATCATTTCCCAACAGCCATACATTCTGTGGACTAAGCCTTCAACAACGGTAAACCTTTTGGGGGAGACATTTCATATCCAAACAGTGAGATTTAATTCATGTCCTACGAAGGTGAATATCCACCTCATATTGCAAAGTACAATTAGTCTATCTCCAAGAGCCCCCAGTTCTTAATAGTTTACACTCTGCTCAAAAGTTCAAGTCCAGAATTACTTCTGAGACTCATGATAAACTCTTCATCTGTAAGCTGACACAGATAAAACCAAACACAAGTTAGATATTTCCAAATAAAATAGCCCAGCATAAGCATTCCAATTCCCAGATGAGGGATGTAGGCATGGTAAGGAAGGACCAGACCTATCACAAACAAACAACAACAAAAAACAAACCCTCGAACCCATCAAGGAAAACATTCAATCCTGTATCTTCCTGTGCAGTCAATGCTATAAGGGTCTGAGCAGCTCTGCCTATAGTCCACATGGGCTCTTCCTTGAGCTTGCTCTTTACTGCTCCTAGCAAACAGTCTACACTCTCAACATTTCTCATTTCCCAAGGTTTCCCCTGAAACGTTTCCTCTCTCACAGCTTTAAACATCACCCTTTCAGGAACTACCTGCAGAGATTCCAACTCTGTCCCACAGTACCCTACAACCCTTGCATTCTCTGGTCTGAAAGACAATCACCAGAAAAGTGAATTGAGGTCTACTGTCAACTTGAGCAGTAGCTGGGCACTGTGGTTCTGGGAGTACCGCTCTCTGAGTACCTGGACAGCTTAATACTGGGAAACATCTTGAAGAGTCCAGGAAACTCTGGAGTTCTCTCTAAAGCAAAGTTTTTCAAGTAAGTTTGCACCCTTACATTCTTGAGTTGCTGTGGGTGGATTATGGCCAATGCCTGAGATGCCTTCAAGGCATCTTTGCTATTGTCAGATGCAACATCCTTGGCATCTTCTCAGAGACACTAATCTTTTAAAGCAACCACACCTTCTTTGGCACCAACTTCAAACATGTTCCTTTTCTAGCCCAAATGGAAGTTTTTCAAATCCTTCTGCTCTGCTTTCTCTCATGGTTTTCAATATAGATTTGTTTAAAGAAGCTAGCAATACCCATGCCTGTGGTTCGGATGGTGGGGTGGCCTGAGGTTTCCTCCACCAGGTTAATTAGTTTGGCACCCAAGTCAACCTAACACAGTCTTAGGCATGGGCAACAAGTGTACAAGTTCTTTGTCAGAATGTAATACAAGCCGCCTAATTCCCAATAAACTCCTTATTTGTATTGGTAATCTCATTAGTACAGCTTCTACTAACTGAATTTCTATCAGCATTCTGGTGTTCTGAGCTCATATGATAACCATCCATTAAGCTCTACTTACAATGTTCTGGCTTTTCTAGCCTGTTTCTCCCAACTTCTCCAAATTCCTCCCATAACTAGTTCCAAAGACTTTTGAACCACGAAGTCATACACAGTCATTCATGATCTAATTGCTCAGTACCATTTTTTTGTGGTAGTTTTACACTGGTGTCACAAAACACCTGAGAAACAACATAATGGAGGAAGAAATCTTTAAGGCTCATGGGTTCAGTCTACAGCTACTTGGTCTTAATTGTTTTTGGGCTGGTGTACAATAAGGGAGAACATCACGGCAGGGGCATGCATAGGATAGTGGCTCTTCTCATTGCAAGTCAGAGGCAGAGAGAAACAGAGACAAAAGAGTCAGGAACCAGATATATTCTTTAAAGGTATGCACATGATGATCGATGTTCTCCTACTCCTAAGAGTCCATTCAATGATGAATTAATCAATGAATTAACCAACTGGTGAAGTTAATAAACTACTGAGCTAATCTCTTTAGGGAACCATGCCTTCAAACACACCAACCTCTTTGTGTATTCAAACAACGCTTCACTGGCAATACAAAGACTTCCATGTATTTTTATCTCAAGGAATTACTGTAGACAATTTCCCCTTTGGTGCTTGGTATTTTCCATGTTTTTAGCAGTAATTTTTTAAAAAAGATATGATTTTCTCTTTTGCTCTGAAAAAAATACATCTAACTAAGAGGTAAATCACTAAACTTTCCTAAATATAAAAATAATTTTTTAATAATTTGTCCTTTAATAAGAAAATACAGTTTCTTTTAATATAATACATTGTTAAAGACATTGTTACTTTTATATAATCAATTTTCATACATTCACTTATTAATCAACATTTTATAGAAACTAGTATGAAGTTAGCTGCACTAGTATCTTTTATACTAGCAAAATTGTTCTTATATAATGTTTATATTAATGGTGAACTAGTTTGGACTATGTTGTAGTGGTTTGTAGTATTTATAAATACTTTCATGTTTCAATAGCCACATTTGGGTCATAATCAATTTTAGGTAACTAGGAATCCAACGAATTCAAGCAAGAAAAAAAAATGAATGTGTTTTAACAATAATGTGAAAATAAGAAAGTTAAGATGTCAAAATCAACTGTTTTTATGAAATGTGAAATAAGCATGAATAAAACTAAGTCATGATCAGCCATGCCAGCATGGCAATCAGGCAGGCAAACTTCCGTTCTCCTTTCCTGTCCTCTACTGCAATCCTCCTGTCCTCCTCTAACTCCACTGCTTGAAGAATCTGCAGATACTTACAGGAAGACCCAGCTTTCCTCCTTCTCACTCTCTCACTTAGCTCCCTCCCTTCTAGCCCATCCCAATTCCTTCCTATGAGCCCCTATTAACTAGAAACATGTTTCTCTGTACCCACAGCGCCACACCTGGCAGAGACTCAGAAGTACTCCCTACTGGGCAACCCACAGCCACCACACTCCAAGCTTTAGAGAACAGAAACCAAGAAAGGGAACTGTCATCCAACAGAGGTAAGACCACATAACAACACCTTGAGTTACAATCAGCTCAAACCCAGATGCAGAGACACCAGTGTAAAACTACAAACAATAACAGCTGGGACAATACCATTCACAAGAACCCAGCAATGCTACTACAGTAGGCCCTGAGAAATGTAACATAGCTTAAGTAAGTACAAGACAAGGACTTCAATGAATGGATAAGGAAAATGTGGTACATTTACACAACAGAGTACTACAGAACAGGAAAAAACTAATGACATCTTGAAATTTGCAGGCAAATGGATGGATCTAGAAAACATCATATTGAGTGAGGTAACCCAGACCCAGAAAGACAAACATATGTACTTACTCATAAGTGACTTTCAGGTATAAAGCAAAGAAAACCAGCCTACAATTCACAATCCCAGAGAACCTAGACAACAATGAGGACCCTAAGAGAGACTTACGTAGATATAATCTACATGGGAAGTAGAAAAAGACAAGATCTCCCAAGTAAACTGGGAGCATCAGGACCATGAGAGAGGGTTGAAGGGGAGGGGAGAGGCAGGGAGGAGAACAGAGAAAAATGTATAGCTCAACTCAATAATTTAAAAAAGACAATAAAAAAGACAAGGACTTCAAAATAGCCATCATGAGTATATTCAAATAGCTTAAACAGGATATGAATACAGCCATTAATAAAATCCACGAAAACACAGACAGCAGAATGAGAGAGTGAGAGCCCTTAGAACACTCAGTCAAATAGGATGTCTCTATCAAATCTCTCTCCTCAGGGTGCAGGGGACTCTGAGGAGGAGAAGTGGAAAGACTGTAAGAGCTAAGGGAGGGAAGACAACAAGGAAACAAGGCCTTCCAGACACAACAGGACTGATGCACATGTGAACTCACAGAGACTGTGCCAGCATGCACAGGGCCTGCACAGACCTAAGCCAGGCGGGTCCCAGCACTGAGTGGGCAAGTGGAGAAAGACCCTATTCTTAATTCAGAAGCTAGCTACAACTGATAACTCTCAAAGGGAAAATTAGTTTTCTCCAATGGAGTCTTACTTTTCCCTGGACATACAAGCCACTCTTAAGGGCAGGCCCCATGCCCAGCACAGAAGAATTTCAGTGGAGGATTTCTGATCTCACAACCTTTAACTGGGCATTTAAAACAAACAAGCAAACAAACTTACAGATCTTTTACTTGTGTATTTGGCTTCCAATTTTGTTTTTATGAGTTCTCTCTCTCTCTCTGAATCTATATGACTTAGTGTCTGTATGTATTTCTTCTGCTTCTTTTTTGATTATTTTCTCCCTGTTGTTTTGTCCTATTCTGGCTTGTTTTCATTTGATCTTATATTATTATTATTAGGATTAGGATTATTATTGGTGCCTGTTTGTAGTCTAATGAGGGTATGTATGAATGGGGAAGTGGGGAGGATCTGGGAAAAGCTGGGGGAGTAGAAACTATAATCAGAATATATTGTATGCAAAAGAACTAATTTCAATAAATAAATAAGCAAACCAAATTGACTCATATGGGCGAGAGAGATGGCTCAGTTGTTAAATCGCTTGCTGTATAAACCTAACACCCTGACTCCAGGTCCTCAGGACCCAAATTGAATATGGGAGCCATAGTTTACACATCTTTAAACGCTGTATATATAAAGAAGTGAATGATGAAAGCTCTTGTCTCAAATAAGGTGGAAGGTGAGGACCAATACCTGGGTTGTCCTCTGACCTCCATATACTTACTATAGCATGTGCATACCCACAGTTATACACACATAAAAAAAACAGCAAAACTGACTTAAGAGTGTATTCATACCTAAATGCTTGAGAACTCTGGTAGATAGTTAGGTATTCTAGGAATCACAGTAAGTCTGCCTAAGATTGCCTTAGTGGGCAGAACTAATCTTGGAAAGCAACAGATGCTTGGAGATTGATGCTGGTGTCTTTATTCATACTTGCTCCACTTCCCTTGTAGCTTGTACCAAGAGCCTTTCCTGTGTGCCTTCAAGTTAAGCTGCCTATGGAACATGTATAGCTCATCCAGGCAGATGTTTCCTGGACTTCATCTGCTTGACCAGCTGGTAGAACTTACTGGGGTTTCTGGGTTTTAAACATAAAGACCATCTATTTTGCTTACATCTATGTTTTTAGTGCCTGACATACAGTAAAAGCACAATAAACACTTCTGAAATGAATATATAGACCAAGATGGGAGAATTCATCATGTATGATGTGGATCTAATTATGGAAAAAACATCTGGATCAATAATGCTTCCTTAGCAGAAAGTAAGCAGCTACAGAAAAGCATCATGGGCACTCAGCTATTCATTTTGTGCTCTGAGGAGTATAGTCAGCATGCTTACCCCTTTCTCTTCAGTGACTTCTGAACATTAAACCTGTGCTTCTGGAGCTGCAGTGGCATTCTACATAGCCCAGACTGGCTACAATCCTCAGGTACTGGGATTGTAGATGTCAGCATGCTTGGTTTTAATGAAATTCTGATGTTTAAAAGTTCATATTTTTGCTGGGTATGATGTTACATTACTGCAGTCCCAGAATTTAGAAGTCTGAGGTAGCAGAATCAGGCATTTGAAACCAGCCTGAGTTACACAATATGATACAGTCCCAAACCAAACCAAATCAAACATAAAACAGTTAACAAAAACCAGGTAGTTTTTTGGTACTTAACACATAAATTTTTATATGAATATACATAGAAAACTCTCATAACAGAACTGCTGAGCAGTCTTCCTAGCCTTAGAAGTGGCATGTAAGTGTATGTTCTTTTAAAATATAAATTAAATATCTTTTAAGGCATGGCTTGTTTAAGTTTTGCTTTAGTTTTTTATTAGAGAGATTGTTTTGATCTTTGTAGGTCTTAATGATGGCTGATTTCTGCTTTAAGAAAATGGCACATAGGCCGGGTGGTGGTGGCACACGCCTTTAATCCCAGCAGTTGGGAGGCAGAGGCAGGGGGATGTTTGTGAATTTGAGGCCAGCCTGGTCTACAAGAGCTAGTTCCAGGACAGGCTCCAAACCTACAGAGAAACCCTGTCTCGAAAAAATGGCACATAGGTTAGAATATATGTAATATATATCCTTGTTAGCTCTGCAAAAAATATTTGTGTAACAGTAGTGAAATTTTAAACAGAAGAAAACAAAATAGATGAAAATAGATTAAGATTAGGGAATTTTTTTATTAATTTCATATAATAAACCACAAATCCAACAATTTCCTTTGGCAAAAATAATAAAACAAAAAACAATAATAACACCTGCCATGAGCTTAAAAAAACAAAACAACAAAAAAACATGCCCTTTCTGTGCTATGTAGTGTTTATATTTTTATGAATCAGAGTCTTATATATAGCCCAGACTGGCCTCAGACTTGCAATTTTCTGCCTCAGTCTCATAAACATAACAAATACAGGCATGCAGTTACTATGCCAGGAATATCAGTGCTGTTGTTAAATACCAACTCAAAACCTCCTAAAACATGTCTACAATACTCCAGTGGCCAAATTTACCCAGGTTCCACTAAGGAATTTTTAAAATCCACCCCCTTCACACGCACACGCACATACACACACGTGCGCACGTGACAGAATGAATATACAGTGTAACTGCTCTTTCAGTCTTTGATCTCTATCTGAATTGTGTCCACTACTGATACAAGTTAATCAGAGATTAAGTTGGAAGAGAGTAAGCCTTAAAAGGTTTCTAGATCACCTATAACTAAAAACAGTGCTAATGAAAATTTAATATATTTACTGTTAGAACTCATTTACTGTTTGTAGGCAAGTTTTAACCAAAATAAATTCTAAAGAAGAAAACAAAGATCCTAGAACATGACTGCTGTCAACAACATTCTCTGCAGAGGGTCTCGCCTGGTGATGTGCCCTTAGTGGAGGCACAATAAACATTCATTACATCAAGCTTTTTCTGGGCCATCAAGGAACGATTCAAGAATGCAAATACATTTCAGGTTTGAATATAATGAAAGTTCTATATTGCACATAGGCTATCTACTGGTGTACCGATATAATGGAAGGAGTGAAATAATCCACGGAGTGCAGCCAAAGACGCAAGAAAGCAAGGTGAGTATTCTACCATGCAAGTACTTCTAAAGCTTTGGAAAAACAAAACAAAAAACAAGAAAGAAAGAACCAGAGTCTACCTGGCTTTGAGCTCACAACTCGTTAGTATTCCGAATTCTAGGGTTAAGGCACGAGCCATTATACTTATCCATAAATTTAGAGTTCAAATAAATTCAGGCCAGTTAAGCTATCCCTTCTATCACTGATTTAATTATATATTTAACACAATCTTACTCGAATCATTTTAAAAGCCAAGACTGCGCCAGGCAGCGGTGATACACACCTTTAATTCCAGCACTACGTGAGGAAGAGGCAGGCGGATCTCTGTGAGTTCGAGCCCAGCCTGTTCTACAAGAGCTAGTTCCAGGACAGCCAGGACTGTCACACAAGAGAAACCCTGTCTCAAACCCCCCCCCCAAATAAATAAGTAAATAAATAAATGAAACTTATTATTCTTGGAAACTTTGTGTATAGTCCATATCATAACAAATTCACAAAGACACTAAAAACATAAAAATATTTTCCTTTTATAGGAGACTTGTATTTTTCATGTTACCCTTAAGATAAATTTTGTGCTCAATATTAGATGAACTAATGTCAATTTGTTTATCAATAAACTACAAGAAACACAAATTAAGATAAGAATGAAGTAAAACTATGCTTACAGACATTGTACATTATGTTATTTATCATACAGCATAATTTGTAAATCTGGTACTAATGAGACTCAAGATTTAAATGGTTGAGGAATGCGTTTAGTGAATTACTGCCAATCAATGCCTCTGTTCCAGGATAAATGTAATCCTGGATGGCAATACACTTATTATTACAAATTCCTAAGTATGATACTTCATTATTTCAAAATGCCAATTTATAGAGTAACATTACAAATATCTTTCTACCATATACCTGGCTATCTTTCCTTCAAAGTACAGCACACTGACTATACAGAAAAATTACAACCTGAACATTTTTGTTGGAATAAAAGAAACCCAATAAGCATTAAAGAGCTGAACCAGTAGCTAAAGATGTGCCTCATTTGGTAAATCACAAGTGTAGCATACTTATAATGCAGCACTTAGGAGATGGAGGGAGGAGTAATACAAGTGCTGGATCATCCTTGGCTACATTTGCCAAAGACACATGGGGTCCTGTCTCAATGGAGGCCTGACACACGTGAGGGCTGGGGAGATCCTGTCTCAGAAAACAGAACAGAAGAGAGCAAAACCAGTCATAGCACTTTGTTAATCTATTACTGGGGGACTGTATATTTATATCACCACAATCAAACACTGCTTTTTCAAAATAACTGTTTCATGTAAATTCTTCCAAACAGTCACTTACATAATCAATTAACAAACATCTATTGAGTACTGAATTTATCCTAGGTATAAAGAGATGACCCCTACTTATAAAACAAACAAACATGACCGGACTCCGTGTGGCGGCACACACCTTTAAGCTCAAACCTGGTAGGCAGAAGCAGGCAGACCTCTGTGAGTTCTAGGTCAGCCTGGTATACAGAGTGAGTTAAAGATCAGCCTGGTCTATTTAGTGAGTTCCAATTCAGCCTGGTCTACATTGTGAGTTTCAGGAAACCAAGGCTACATAGGAAGATCCTATCTCAAAACAAATAAACACTCAAACAAAACAGAATGAATTGCTCCCCACCCCAAACCAAAGCAAAACAAACAAAAACAATCCCTGTTAACTGAATAGAAGACAGAACTAAATAAACAAAGCAAAATCCACTAGCATAGTGTACTAGTATAGGCTTATATTAAAACTGTCACACTTGCAGTAACTAAAGAGAATTCTACTGAAAACACACATAATACCTAGAAACTTTCACTGCTTAGAATTACCTTCTCCCTTTGCTGTTCTACAGAAAACTTAGATAAAAAAATTAAAGCATAAGTTTACAAATACCCATAAGCTTAACACTTCAAATTAACAAATGTTAATATCTGCTTCATTTTTTTATGGATCTCTTTTCTAAATCCAGACATTTCTTGATTAACCAAGTGTTAATGATTAAGGGATTGCTAAAACATCTATCAGCTAGATGACCCTGGGTGAATTTGCTTAACTCTGCCCCTAAGTTATCTCATTAAAAATAATCGTCTTCACCTAGGTTGGACTGTCTTGTATTTGATCCTCAGTTTCCATGTACAAAGCTTTTGATTGGATTGGATCAATGGTACCAGCAGGAAACCATAGTAATAAAGGAAAATGAAGCTTTTTTTTTATATACTCCATATCAAACCCTAAAGTTGGCAATACCTCTATCAAAACCAGTCCTCAGCATAGTGCCTCCTACAAAGCCTATATAGAAAGAAATGATAAAAATCTATATAATAAGCAAAATTTCCTGGACCAAAGTTTTCAAACAAACCACTGAATTATTTTCTGGCAAAGTGAAATGTCCAGCACCCTAAATCTAGTAAAATGTAAACGATTCATACATTTAAATAAATCTTTAGAACTTGAAGTCATGGTAAAAAAAGACCAAAGAGTAACACTTATCACACTGGCAAATCTAGAATGGCGTATTTACATTCTTGCCTATTGCTCATTACACAGTCACTCATCACCACTGACAAACCACCCATCCAACATGGAAGCTCTACTCCACCTCTCATCTTACCTCATCCTTTATGTCTTCCTGTTGTTGAGCTGAGAAAATCTCCATTGCAGCCATGAGTCTCATCATTAACTCATCCACAGTTGTATTACCTAAAGAGATGTAAGAGATTCAAAGCTTTATATAAAACTTATATAACTTTAAATTATTAAAATTATTAGAAATGAAAAGTCATTCTAGAATAACAATAAAGAAATTATCAGCATTAGAAATTACAGACTGGCCGGGCAGTGGTGGCGCACGCCTTTAATCCCAGCACTAAGGAGGCAGAGGCAGGAAGATCTCTGTGAGTTCGAGGCCAACCTGTTCTACAAGAGCTAGTTCCAGCACAGGCTCCAAAACTACAGAGAAACCCTGTCTCAAAAAACCAAAAAAAAAAAAAATATTACAGACTGGATTCGGGCAGTGGTGGCACAAGCTTTTAATCCCAGCACTTGGGAGGCAGATCTCTGTGCATCTCTGTGATTTTGAGGCCAGCTGATCTACAGAGTGAGTTCCAGGACAATTAGGGTTACACAGAGAAACCCTGTCTCAAAAAACCAAAACAGAAAGAAGAAAAGAACTTACAGACTAGAATGCTAATATTGACAATACTTTCATATGCTGGGCAGTGGTGGCACATATCATTAATCCCAGCACTCAGGAAGCAGACGCAGGTTGATCTCTGAGTTTGAGGCCAGTCTGTCTGATCTACATAGTGAGTTCCAGGCCAGCCTGGTCTATAGAACAAGTTCCAGGAAAGCCAGGATTACACAGAGAAAATTTGTCTGGAAAAATGAAAACCAAGCAACCAAGCAACCAAGCAACCAAACCACCACCACCACCACCACCACCACCACCACCACCACCACCACCACCACCACCACCACCACCACCACCACCAAAAAACTTTTCATATGTTCAATAAGTAACAGTAAAGTAACACTGTGGCAGTTGCAATTTTAGAAAAATCATATTTAATTAGCAATTTTTAGCACCAGAAAGAAGAATGTCCAAAGCTGTGAGGTTCAAAGGCCCTTTCAATTTATAAGCTCAATGGAAAGTCATAACACTAGTCACAGCCACCAACTGCTCACTTGTCTATTTTAGGTTAAATTGTTTTGTTTTCACCTCAATTAATCTGCACAACAATTCTATGAAGTAGACAGTATAATTCAGATTTTCAAGAGAAGGAAAACCAGCTTTAAAGGGTTCAAGAAATCCACCCAAACACAATCAAAGCAACAACAACAGGGTCAGGACTTGAACCAGGTTAGTCTAATTCAGGAGCCAGTCCCTATTCCCATGCCCCACATTTCTTCCTGTCCCAGGTACATTCCCCTTACTTGGTAATGTGGAACTGGAGATTGACATTCTATACAACCACCTTGCCACTAAGCTATGTTCTCAATCCTCAAAGCCTGCCTCCCCCCAGTCACTGTCTATACTTGGAATCACTGGTAAAAATTTCTCTGGCAAAACAAACAGGAATTTAATGTTTGAAAAAAAATATTTTCCTCAATAATATTTTCCCTTTGTATGCTTTCAAATGAAAGATCAGATTATGATCTTTATAAAAAGGGGATTAAAAGATGCTTGATTTTTTCTCTTAATGTTATTTTACTCCTTAAATCTAAAAGAAACATAACATGTTTAAATAACATCTCCTAAATACCTAAAATTTTGCTTTGGGTGACCTACAATAGAGAAATTTATGAGAATACAAGAGTGAGATTTCTCTCCTCTCAAACCTTTAGGAAGAAAGACAGTTGGTGCCCAATGTGGTGCAACTACATCCACATAAATCCTAAGAGAGCGTGGAAAGGAATTCTAGACACAAAAGAACAGAGTTTAGCGCAGCTTCTTGGTAGCTGCATTTTTTTTTTTTTCAGATGGGCTCTTTTGCTGGCAGTGAGCAGGGGCACCATGGCTCCATTAAGATAGGTCTTCCTCAGCCTAAATTTTGCAGGAAAATGGATGGAACTAGAAAGCATTCTTGAGTGAAGTAACCCAGACGCAGAAAGACAATTATCACATGTACTCACTCATAGGTGGTTTTTAAACATAAGGCAAAAGAAAACCATCTTACAAACCACAATCCCAGAGAATTGAGACAACAATACGGACACTAAGAGAGACTTACATAGATATAATCTACGTGGGAAGTAGAAAGTATAAAAAGACAAGGTCTCCTGAATAAATTGGGAGCATGGGGGCCTTGGGGGAGGGTTGAGGGAGGGAGGGATGTGGCAGGGAGGGGAGCAGAGAAAAATAAATAAAAAAAGAAATAAAAAAAAGAAATAAAAAAAAAGATAGGTCTTCCTGACTCAGCACTGAGAGTTAAGGCTGCATGGCTTCTTTAGGAGGAGGGTTTCCTGGTTTGCGCAAGTTGCACAAACAGCTATAGCTCTTTCAGGATGCCGAGAACTTAAGTGGGGGCTGTGAGAAGCATGTTACATAGACCCATGGTGACCCTGGAGCTGGGTCAGCACACATAGCTCTCAGAAGCAATGAACATGCCTCTGCCACATTGGTCTGGGTGGAATCAACAGGCAGGGCTGCAGAGTTTGTCTTAGCCATGCACACTTAGCATTCAAAAAAAAAAAAAAAGCACTCCTGGTAAAAAAAAATAATTATAGATATTCATGCAATAAAGACAAATTCAGATGGAAAAGACCTCTAAATGGGTCACAGTGTTAGAAAAGTGTATGTAGCCTTGGGAGAGAGAAGAAAAAGAGTATAGAGAGTTATAAAAAGAAGTAAATCATTAGAAAAAATAAAACAGTCTTTAAAGAGACAGAGTAAAGACAGTCATAGGTTAAAGGAGTAAAGAAAAATAAGCCATGTAAAGGTTAAAAATACACAGAGGGTCTGGATTATGTATATTATTATGTTTTCTTTGAATTTTTTGGTTGTGAATGAGCTAAGTACAGAGAGACATTTCATTGTTACAGACTGCTAAGCTAAATCAACATATATACTTTAAAGGTATCTGGACTTCAAAATTTGGGTATAAGGATATGTTGCTTTGGAAAAGAAGTTCTGCTTTTATTTCCACAGAGGATGAGAACCTGTGGATTCCTTCCAGACTAATGTGGTTTGATGGACCAAGAGCCCTCGAAAGGTCTCGGTAAACCCCTAAAAATACTTTACCCAACAAAAGGCTGGAAGCAGTTTGGAGATAACTATGCCCAAATTCCAATATTGTTTATAAATGTTTGTTTTCATTTAAGGGGGATATGATATAGAGATGAATACTTTGCATTGGTATGGATCTTGGTCTACTGATACAAATTTAAGGTAAATTTTGTTATATATATTTCTGCTCTTGATTAACATATTGTGTTTGTACAGCTCATTTAAAAATGTAATGTATAATTAAGAAATACAGGTTAATAGATAGTCATCTATAATAGTCAAGCTTATGGTCATGTTAGTTAGCTTTTCTAGATGTACAAAGATATATTTCATATAGATAGGTATTCTTCAAACCTTTCAAAGACTAACAGATATGGCATTTAAAATGTTTTAAGAACTTATGACTTTTCATGACAATGAGACACATCTGCTCCTGAGAGCACCAATCTACTATATGAGGATGAAGGGCATCGAAGAGGATCCTCATGGAGTTTGTTAGCCACTGGGCAAGAAACTACTCTTGCCTGAACTGCTTGGTGGTATGCTGTATGAACTGGACATGCAGGACCCACAGAAAAATGAGTGCTGAACTTGCCTAAAGGTGAGACACTCCTTCAGGGTTCCTGTTTCATAAAGACCCCTTCTGGGGTCTTTTTTTTAAAAAAAACTTTTTTTTAAGATTTATTCATTTATTATGTATACAACATTCCTTCCATTTTTGCTTGCATGCCAGAAGAGGGCACCAGATCTCATTACAAATGGTTGTGAGCCACCATGTGGTTGCTGGTAATTGAATTCAGGACCTCTGGAAGAGCAGTCAGTGCTCTTAACCTCTGAGCCATCTCTCCAGCCCTGGGGTCTTTAATAGAGTTGAAGAATAGACAGTTACAATTTGTTTTCCTTAGTTATGATAAAAGATAAAATAGATATAAATATTATAACTGTAATTCTTGCTTGATACTTGTTTTGTTATATGTAATTTTACTATGTTAAAGTTATAACCTTCTTTTTTATTTAGACAGAAAAGGGAGGACATATGGAATTCCCCTCTGTATGCTGTGAATGTGTTTTGCTATCATTGGTTACTAAAGAAACTGCTTTGGCCTGTGGCAGGGCAGAATAGAGCTAGGGAGGAAAACTTAACTGAATGTTTGGAGAAAGAAGGCAGAGTCAGAAAGAAGCCATGTACCTGTTGAAGGAGAAAGATGTTTGTAGGTACCTTGCCGGTAGGCCATGACCTTGTAGTGATGCATAGATTAATAGAGATGGGTTAATTTAAGATATAAAAGCTAGCTAGAAATATGCATAAACTAATAGGTCAAAGAGTATTGTAATTAATACAGTTTCTGTGTGATTATTTCAGGTCTGGGTGACAGGGAAATGAATGAGCATCCTCCATCAACAAACAGTTTCTCCAGGGACTATGATGTCTTCATCAGGATGATAGAGAACAAGCACCCTTGATGGTGTTTTTTTAGCATATAAAAGGCATGAGTAATAAGATTTTTCAATGGCCTTTATCCCATTTCCTATGAATTAGGGAGCTTCTGTGGTACTCAGCGAAAGGAATGACCCAGTTCATAGTTTGTTCCCTCAAATAAGTTACAGGACACATGCTATCTGGGCACTCAGAAAACAGAATTGGCCCTGTACTATGAGCTGCACTAAAATTTTGCTACTCACAACCTATTTGATCTAGTTCCTAAAAACTGACTAGCTTATAACAAGGGCTTTATAAGTATCTGCTTGATAAGAAAATGGAGGGGCCAGAATGATGGCTCAGTCAGTGGTTAATAGAACTTGCTGTTTTTCCAGATGACCTAGGCTCAATTCCCAGAACCCACATGGCAGCTCCTAACAGTTCCCAGAACCCACATGGCAGCTCCTAACAGTCTATAACTCCAGTTTCAGGAGACTCTGCCACACGCTTCTGGTCTTTAGGAAAGCAGGGACACATGTGATGCACAGACATACATGTACTCATACACATAAAATAAAAACTAAATATTTAAAAAAAAAGAATGAATTCAAAAATGAGTAGGTTATAGCTAAGGACCAATTTTCTTACTCTCAAAAGGAAGGCAATACTCCCCTGCAAGGGTTTTTGAAGTAGTATAATGTATCACCTGCCTGGTACACAGTATACAGTCATTGGTAGTTATTACTAATAGATATGACAAAGAGCAAAAAAAGAAGGTTCTGAACACTTGGTAGATATTGTTATTGGACAAGACTGAGTTTCCATATCTCCTCAGAAGTAACAGTGACTAGGAGTCTAAGGAAGAGAAGAGTACTTTATGGCATGCACTGCTGGTGGCCTGAATGGTCACTATCTTCGTAGGCCCACGTTGTTTGAAACCTTGGTCCCCAGCTGGTGTGATGTATAGAGGGGTTATGGAACTTTTAGGATGTGGAGCCTTGATGAAGCAAATATGTCCAAGGGGCATACTTTGGGAGTTTATAACTTTGACCCTCTTCCAGTCTCCTCTGTTTCATGTGTTTTAAAATATGATCAGTCAGTTTGCTATGCTGAATGCCTGCTGCCATGTCTTCTTCATTATTATGGACTTCCCTCTGGAACCATAGGCCAAAGTATTCAAATTATAAGTGAGAAAATACTATAGTTTTATGAGTGCTAACATATATCAATGTTCAGGTTTAAGCTACTGCTCACTGGACATGTTCAGCCCTAACAGAGACCCACTGATAAACTGAGCTTATAGGTACTTCATACCTGAGTTCTTAATGGTCAGAGACAGAAAAGGGCACCAGTAACTGCAGTTTAGGGAAAATTTATACCCTATAGTATCAGTTCCCAAACTTGGACTCAGGAGCCTTTGTACTCTTATTCAAATTCTCAAAATAATGTTAGTTTATGTGTGTTATAGCTATTCTGTTGCTGTAATAAAATACCATGACCAAAAGTAACCTTGAGTTTATTTTGATTTATGGTTTCAGAGGCATGGAGTCCATTATGCCAAGAAAGCATAGCATGGCAGCAGAGGTGGGAAGGCGTGACCCAGAGGCAGAGCAGGCTGATAACATCACACAAGATATTAAAAGCAAATGAGAGTGTAGAAAGGTTTTATATTCTCAAAGTCTGCCTCCAGTGACACACTTACTCCATCGAGGCCACGCCCCCTAAAGGCTCTACAGCCTCCTCAAATAGTACTAACTGGACACCAACTTCCAACACTTGAACCTGTGAGAGGGAGTTTCACTCAAACTACCATAGCCACTGTTTTATTAGAAACTTTAAAAAGGGGACAAGCAAAATGGTCCAGTGGGTGAGATGCTGGTGCCATGCCAGATAACCTGAGTTTGGCCCATAAAACCTATATTGTGAAGAAGAACAAATAAATGTAATACAAAACTTAAGAAAGAAATTAAAAGAAAAATATTTAAAACAAAGTAATAGTACCCATTATAAACTAAAATAAATGTTATATATGTATTTTTCAAAAAACCATCTTCTATAAGAAAAGGCTAGTGAGAAGAGTGGCATGGTTGTAACACTTCCTGTACTATCTGGCTCAACAGAAAATAAGTATAGCTTTATATCTATTTCTATATTAAACTAGTGGAAATGTGCTGTATTGGTTGAAAATTATGAAGAATATGTGACTTTCTGCAGATATGTAGTCAGAAAATGAAGAAATCCTTTAATAGGCTTTTGCAGTTACAATTCTTTGCTACTATACTCAGTTGACAAGAGAAGCTAATTCAAAGTAGAAGCATGTAGAACTTGAAAGTATCAAATGATATACTTCTGTGCTTTGTTACACTACAATTAATTTCCGTTTCCCCCTCAGAACTCCATGGCCTTCTTATATTATTCATGCTGACCTTGAGCTCTTGATCTGCCAGCCTCTGCCACTACAATAGCTGAGATTCTAGGTGTACCCTACAGTACCCAGCTCTATCATCTCTGAAATTATCTCTGTTTTCCAGGTATAATTTTATTCCATTATGAATCCATGCCTTTGGAAAACATTACTTCATTAAGTTATGCATTCCTTCTGAATGTTGATGCATTATGTTATATATATCATATGAATGTTGATGTACTATATAATATAAAAAGTCACATTTGTTCACATCACTACTAATGTCATCAGAAAAGTATTTATGCTGGCAGTTTTCCAGTAGATATAATTTTTTTATTTAAAACTCAAATTTTCCCATTGGCAACAAATATATCCAGTTCTTTTACTTGAAAGTGACAGACTCACTTCGTTTATTTAATAGAAAATGTTTAACAAATGCCCAATCTACATAAGCATTTGTCTCTCAGGCAGTAAAAATGATTTCAGGGAAGATGGGGAGAAGCAACTAGTTTAGCTCAATAAACCAAACAAATGCTTCTCTTGGAGACAACTAGAGTATATTGGTTCATATCACCTAACAAAAGGGCTAAAATTCTTTTAAAAAACTATGTTTTCTTCTTCAAGGATATTGCTAAGGAGTCTTTCCTTTTCTACTTGTAAGTGCATGGCAAAGAAGAAAGTGACTAACATATGATGATTTATGTCAGACCTGATTCACACTAAGACGTTAACAGCTTTAGAAATCTTTGCTTTGAGTCACCAGTGTAAGTGTTAACATAGTAAAAAGGGCAAAACACAACTAATCTACAAAAACAACACAGAGTAAAACGAAATCCCCATCTATTATAATAATGACAGCAATTGTGACCTTGCGGATTTCCTGAAACCTGGGCTTCTGGAGCCCATGGCCCAAGGCTCGCAAAATACAAGCAATCACAATTTCTCCTCTGATGAAGAAAACAAGAAAGAAATGTCTTCACTTTCTACCCACCCCATGGGAATCAGCTCCCTCAGCAGGCCTTTTCAAAGGACTGCCCAGAAAGCTGTACTCTGGAAACTAAATGCTCTGGTTAGAGAGAAAACAAAATACCTGAGCTTTTGTTTTGTTTAGGCTTTGAAGGCGCTGGAATGCACAAATACCCCTCCCTTATCAGACTTAAATAGGGCAGAAATGAAGTATCCCAGACTCAAGCTTTAGCTTGGAGCAATTGAACAATCTTTTTCCTGGCAGCACAAGGAAAAAAAAAAAAAAAAAAAACAGCAAAGAGGATGGACTATTTTTATTTAAGATTCCACATGAACACAACAGTTTTTTTTTTACTTTAGCTTTTGTATTAGCAACAACAACAAAACCATTCATTCACCTTTTTTAAAAAAAATTTTTTTAGAGACAATGTAAAGTATGGTTACATTTACAGTAAAATGTAAACTATGGTTAAATTTATAGGAATTCAACAGCTTTTTGCCTCAGGGTTGTATCTTAGGATGAAGTCACACAAATAAGGAGGGACAACTGAAACGTGAAAAATTCAATTTGCAATGTATAGTCACTGGATTTTCTAGATAATTAAAGATCAGCAATTCTTTCAATATTGCAGCTATAAATCAACAGAAATAAATGTCACACTTGACAAATGATTATACCCTAATTGCTAGCTTTTGAGAATTAAGCATTTCTGAATATTAACTTTATTCTACATCCAAAGAGCTATGCAATTTTATTGCGGTATTTCTGATAAGATTTTTAAATACAGCATATTTGATTCTTTTTCATAGTACCTGAAGATGCTCTTCAGGATGTTTTATATTTTAAAATGCAAGACATTTATCAATAGCAAGAAATAGTGTCAGCTTTGGTGGAAAAAATGTTGTTATCACACAGATAAAACTTTACTCCCATCGTGACATGTACTTTACCTTGTATCACATTTAACACTTCATTAGATGACCGCTTTCCCATGATAATCAGGAAAAGTGGAAACTGATCTGTTTTTTGAGTCCGAATGGTCTGTGCAATAACACTGCCAAAGTGTCTATTGCACATCGTCAGAAATCTGAAAGAAAACAAAACCAAATAAGTTTCAAACAAATTAGTACATCTGCGATCCCATTAATAATCATGTAAAGATTATGTAGCTTGACTTACATCAGTATGGCAAATTTTACTATGTTGAGTTTTGACTAAATCTTTAATGGTATAGAAAAGAAGGAAGCACACCCTAATTGCTGTCAATTATGACAGCATGGGGTTCTTAAGTTTCAAATATTTTAAGATATACTACCTAAATCCTGAGAAAATAAAAAAATTTCCAGGAAAGAATTTCTTAACTAGAATAAATAATGAAGTGTGGTAAACAGGTAAACCAACTAGCATCATTTAAAACTAGAGTTAGCAACATTTTCCTAAGTCCTTAGGATCAAGTCCTAGGTGGGAGCATGTGTCTTCTCTAGAAGTAGTGGGTCTTCTAGTTTGTACTTAGTGGGGAACAAAAACAACAATTCTAAGCTTTTGGCCAAAAAA
This sequence comes from Ondatra zibethicus, assembly GCA_004026605.1. Lineage (NCBI taxonomy): Eukaryota > Metazoa > Chordata > Mammalia > Rodentia > Cricetidae > Ondatra > Ondatra zibethicus. Next base: position 33,136 of record PVIU01007002.1, on the reverse strand, counting down.
GCTCAGAGATATTAGCATACTGAAGTCTAGCATTAGTATTCTTACCACGATCTGGAATAAATGAAAAAACTGATAAAGCTTTTCTCTTCTATTAGAGGACTGTTTGAAATTAGCATTTCTTTCAAGAGAAAAGGGTAGCTTATGATATGTTTTCAGATCTGATGGTAAAAAGTAAATGTCATAATAATAATGAATTATGAAAGACCAAATGCAAATATAGAATGCTTTAATAAGATCCAATTTAATAAAGTCTGTAAAAATAATGGACTTTTAATAACACAGGTCACAAAAGGCAAAACAGTGGAAATTCTGGAGACTAGCCACTGGTACTAGCTTATTAATTCTTAATTATGTTCATGAAAGGCAACTTAAATCGTGTGTTTTCTTATGCCTTATGATAATATTTTAGGTAACAACTCCTCTGAAATGTATGTTCTAGCTGATGAGCAAAGTCCTGTCGTCACATGCATTAGAAGGTAAATCTATTTGAAAAGACAAACGGTATTAAAATGTCATGTGCTCAGATTCATTTGATAACCAATTCAAAACAGAATCAAACCTCTTAATTTTTAAAGCCAATACATTTTCTGTCAATAAAAATTCATTTTAGAAATTTAGGCTGGATCTTTTGTAAAACCCGTGCTGTGGCTACAGAAAGTAGATCTTGTTAAGGGCAACTAGAACTGTCAGCCAGAGTGTCAAGACAAGTTAGCACCACTGCAGTAAGTTCAATGGGAGGCAGGTTCATATACACGTTTAGTGCAGCAATAACCAGACCTCATGGCAATTTGAAATGACAAGGCCTTAAGAAATCCATTGTCGGCCAAGAAATATCAGTGCCCCCATGAAAATTCAAATCTTCACATTCCACAACTATTATGGGATAAAAGGTTCTCAAGCAAACTCAGCTTCCATACCAAATTTCACACTCATAAAGGTCGAACTCATCAACAGGGATGTGTAGATTAGGAGACTAGCAAGTTAGGGTCTCAGTTTTCTTTCTGTGTCTTACTAAAATATTTGAAGGCAGACTTGACCCTGAGCTGATCATTGGCAACCTCTAAAATTAAAGATGTCAAAAAACAGTTGGAATGCTATTTCCTACCAAAGGGAGAAAATAATTCCTTGTTGCTTTCACACCAACGGATTGCATGGCTATCACACAGTAGGTGCCATCACAGCACTAGCCTCACTAGCTAAACAGGATGCTCCCCAGCCCCTTGAGAGGAAAGAAAAAAGAAAGGAAGAAAAGGAGTAAGCTATTGAAGGGGCAGAAAGTAGGATACTGAAAGCGAGAAGGAGACATGAAGGAGGGGAATGGGAGGAAGGGAGAAGGGAAGGGAAAAGGTAGGAAGGTACGATCATGTTAGCCAAATTCATCTAAAGCCAGAAAAATGAACATGGAAAAACAAACCGTTTTAAGGAAAAAGGTATGTTATTTCTGTAATATTAAAAAATTATTTGTGGTATTTTGTTCCCTTTGAACAGAACACCTGGTAGGCTAAAATTGTCAACACAGCTGCATCTCACTCTATATTCTTCAATCAGATGTCATGGAGGAATGAATAAATGGTTGCTACCACCATTAGATTCCAGTAATTTCCACCTCAAAGAGGGAAAGAATAACCATCTTCTTTCCTGTTATAATTGCAGAGGACACTTAAGGACCAATGACCTATCAACCACTGACTTATCTGAAGAAGGAGTAAGAACGGTGAGGGTTGGAGAGGTGGCTCAGTGGGAGAGGACACTTGCTATGGAAAAATGGGCACCTGAGTATAGATCCCCATCATCCATGATGAAAAAAGGAAAGTCAGGGTGGCCACACATCAGTGACCTCAGCACTAAGCAGGTGGAGACTAGAGGACTGACAGGGCTTCCTGTCCTCAAGACTAGAGCCAGGTTCAGTGAGAGACCCTATCTTAATGGAATAAGGCAAGGGTTGATAAAGCAAGACACCAAGATTCTCTTCACACACACACACACACACACACACACAAACACACCCCTCCAAAATAAAGTAAGAAGAAAGATGCCAAATCAACTCACTGAAACCAAAACCTAAAACAACAAATTTGGAAAGACAAAAGGTGATAACATCTATGGGGGCAAAATAAATAAGAGCTAGAAGACAGAGCGACAGGCTGAGAAAATGACGAAAGTTGCCATCAAGTGTACTTTATATCTACTAAGTCTACTAGAACTGCTAAAAAACTTAAGAGAGGGAAGATGAATCAAAAGGTTTCAATTTCAAGTTTGGAAATAAAAATAAGCAGAATGGCAGATGGTTAGCATTTACTAACTATTAAATTTCAGTAGGTAAGGTGTAGATCTTCTCTATCTTGTCAATGGAAATCAGGATTATTAGTATGTCAGATACAGAAAAACTAATTTTAATTCAGAGTGTGACCTACTTTAACTTCTTTCAATCAAAGTCATAATTACATAATTCACTGATATTATAAAACTGTATTCTATTACAGGGAAACTAGCTATTTAGTGGGGGAGAGATGAAATACCTCCACTCCTTAATTTTTTTTTGAGACAGGATCTTATGCAGCCTAGGCTGCTCCTGATCCTTCCACATCCATCTTGCAAGGTGGAAGTGTGTACCACCACACTTGGCTCAAGGAGATTAAACTCTGTAAACTTACTTTTTACCTAGTATGTATGACAGGTACTATTTTTGATTAAAATAAAATGGAGGTTAAAAAAAACTGCCACTATCCTATTTAAGGTGACTATAATTCTTCAATGTGATTTCCATAAGTTTAAAGGTGACCCCAACATAAAGTGGAGGGAACCTATCTTTAACACACCAATCTTCTTACAAGGAGGACACGGAGTAAGATATAAAAGACATTCAAACTTGTCTTGGTATATGGTAGTCCCTCAAAACTGGTACTACCATATCATAAGTAAACGCTTACTGATATTTAACATAAAAAATTGTGTGTGTTTGTGTGTGTGGCTGTCTGTCTGACTGCCTGTCTGTGTATGCATGTGGAAGTAAGAAGAAACCATGCCAGAATCCATGCTCTTCCACCTCATGGGTCCTGGGAATGGAACTGAACTCAGGTCCTTAGGTTTGGTGGCAACTGCCTTTACCAAATGAACCATCTGCTATTTAACATTTTCATCATTAATTTCATTATTAAAATGGTATGTTCACACCAATATTTAAAAATCTTTTTGTACAACAAAATAAGATAAGTCAGTGAGTTGTTAACTAAACATAAGCAGTTAATGGTTTTACCGTAATTTGGAAAATGAAAGAGCAGAGTTGGGCAGACAGCTCAGTCAGTACAGTGCTTGCTATACATTATGAAAATCTGAGTTCAGTTGGTGGTGGCAGTGCTTGTAATCATAATCCAAGGAGATAAAGATATAGGAAGATGTCCAGGGATCTCAGGCCAGCCAGCCAAGCCTAAATAGCAAGTCCACATCTCTAGGAAGAACCATGCTTCACAGAACACGGTAGCTCCTGAGGAATATCTGATGCTAACCTCTGGCCTCTCCATGCACGTGCAAAATTGGAGATATATACACACACTTAGCAGCCCCATGAATCACATCTTTAGTGAGAGGTTACTCAGCAGATGAAACTTGTATCTAACCTACTGATGGCCTGCTTTAATATTCCCTAATATTTTGAGTTAAGCCTTTATACACCATGTTTCAGCTTCAGCTGCTCATCCATTACTTTGAAGCCATTTTGGTTTAAGAAAGCTCTTCCCTTTAAAAAAGCTCCAAGGCAGTTTTCTACCAAGGATAAGCCATTTGGTTAACATATATGTACATGTTCAGGGTTTGTTCAGTATTTAGTGATAGACAAAAAGAACTCTAAGGCCAAACCCAACCTCACCAACACATAACTAACTCTTCTTTCCTTGCCTTTTCCTTTTCACAGGAAAATACAGGGAAACTCCTTTGGCTTGAGTGTGACTTGTCAAGCACACCAAAACAGGCAAGCCAAAGAGTTATGCTTCTGATTACAATGTTATTCATGTAACTCTGCCTCCCATCCATTATCCAGCTCTTCTCTGGAGTTCCTTTTGGAAATGTTCTTCAGTACTGCTGGGATAACCCCCCTGCCCTTTGAGGTGTCTTTGAGTTTTGTAGTCTTAAGTCTTAGGTCCACACTGAGATAGGTAAACAAGTACAAAGAAGAGCTGCAGAGACTATATACCCAGTGATCCTCAACTTTCAGTGTCCCAGGAATCACCCAGGGAGTTTCTTTAAAAAGGCAAGTTTCCCTAGAGATTCTGACTTGACAGAACTGGGATGAGGCACAGGAAGCAGCCTCTTTAACAGAAGTCTCATCCAAGATGATGTTCCCTTTTCAAGTATTTTTCAAGAAACCAGAATGTTTTCCCTTTAAGGCTTTTGGTTGTCTTTAAAGGCAGTTCTTAAAGACATCAACATGTAGCTTCACTGATCCACGTCCTGTTTCCTTAGGTAACCACTCGAAAAGTGTTAATTCCTACTAGCTTCCTTAGTATTGGAGAGCTCCAACCTGATGTGGCACACGTAAGTAAATATCTCACAAGACTATGAGACATTTTCATAGACAGAAAAGAAAACAAGGGGTGGGAGGTTACAATAAAAAATAAAATATTTAGGGAAGATCTCACTGAAAAGTAGACATGTGATCAAAGGTTCAAAAGAGCTGAAAGATGAAGTCAAGAGCAGGCAGAGAACAGCAAACTCAGAGACATTTGAATCAAAGAGTCCATATATTTAAGGTAACAAGGACCTAGGTTACTGTCATTCAGTATAGTTTTCAGTTCCACTCAGTTACCTGACATTTTCACTATTTCCTTTTGCTTTACAGTTAAGTAGAATTTCATTGTGTGTATGTATGACATTTTCATTATCCATTCATCCATTGAAGGACATCTAGATTGTTTCCATTTCTTAGCTATTATGAATAGAGCATCAATGAAACAGCTGGATAAGTATCCATGCAGTAGGACATCGAGTCTGCCTGGCATATGCCAACAGGTGGAGAGCTAGGTCTTACAGCAGATCTACTTTTAGCTTTGTAAGAATTCTCCACAATGATTGCCATAGTGCCCACACTGGTTTGCAAAGCCACCAACAGCAAATCAGGATTTCTCTTTCCTGGAATCTCATCAGTATTTGTTGTCACTTGTTTTCTGGATTTTAGTCATTCTGACTGAGGTAAAAGGAAATCTCAAAATAGCTTACTTTATATTTCCTGATTGCTAAGGATGTTGATCCTAGCTCTGAATCTTTAGACTTGAGTAAATGACCTGAAGCAATCATAGAAACCAGAAAAGTAGAAAAGGATGATGAAAGAATAGGGAGAGGAGGGAGGGAGGTACTGCGTGCATGAGTGCATGCATCCTCTACATGTGATGGGAGGAAGGACTGCAATAGAGAGTGAGAGGGAAGAAAGAAATAACACTACAAATGTTAGGAAACACCATATGGAAACATTATTTTATGAGCTAACTTAAAAATACACATGCAAATAGTTTACATGGAGTTATGCCACACAGGGTGACAATGCTCCCCAAGAACCACAGACTTTCTAACAAAAACTCCAGTGTCAGGTGTGGGAAAGCTCCCTTTGAGGTGGTAGTCAGAGGACTCCGATAAACTCCAAGCAATAGAGTCTACTACCATTCCCTTTGCTTGCCTGCAAACCTGAAGGAAAGACCCTACTCCAAAGGACAGCACACACTTAGGACTCAGCATGTGGAGTAATCAAGCAGGAGCTATAGGATGAAAACCTCCTTGAGGACTACTACTCATAGTATCCAAAGGCAAGTTGCCAAGGGAGAAGAGCAATCAGCAGTTCTAAAGTAGTCCATACTTGTATAACCTATAAATTACAATGACAGGACTGGCAGGATATACCCAATAATTACAATAGTGTCACACTATTACCTTGGAGGCTACAAACAACTGCCTGATTGGATCTAAAGCCATTCCCCAGGAGGGATTCCATGTCCAGTACTATAAACCTAGCCAGATACCTGCGGCTAACTATCTTAGACAAGAACTCTCTAATGCCATTCCCTTAAGATGTAATTCCTAAATGCATTCTAAATACTTATCTTTATACTAACAGATAAGTACAGCTTTATACTCACAGAAAAGTACACAAAGAACATTCTTTTTGTAAATGACAACAGACTTTTACAGAAATTTACAACTGGTTAAAATGCAGAGAACTAGGTGCCCAGCCCCAAGAGGTACATCTATAATGCAACCTCTATATGTAAGGCTCAAGGATCATACGGAAAAGGGTGTGGAAAGAGTGTAAGAGTCACACACCTGCTGCTAGATAGATAGTGTCTTCTGGACATGTCAGGGATTCTGCACTCGTGAAATCACAGCAATATGGTTACTGACACAAGACCTGAATAACAACAACACTAAACAACTCATCAATGTGGACAGGAACATACACAAGACCTTAGCCCAGGCGAAGAGCTAAAGGCAATCAGTGGCTGCAGAGAAAAGGAGAATCAGTCTTCTCCAGAGACAAGTCACCTGACAGGCTATCTAGTCCCAAGTGCTCAGTCCTGAATACATGGACATAATAAAAGCAACACTAAATGGGCTAAGAAGGTAGGGGGTTTGTGTGTGTGTGTGTGTGTGTGTGTGTGTGTGTGTGTGCGCGCGCGCGCACGCGTATGTGCGCATATGAGCCAAAGAAAAGTAACTGCAGGAACAGAGGTCATGAACTTGAGAAAAAGTGGCTGAGGGGATATGTATGGGAAGAATTGGAGGGAGGAAGGAGGAATGAAAATTACATAAACATAGTACAAAACATAAAGGGAAGACAGATAGCTGTAACTACATGGTAAAAACTATTATAACAAAAGTCAAGATATAAGTGAAAAAAGACATATGAATTTCAAAGCTCAATACAAGGCTTAATATACAAAGAATTTTTATAAACTATTAAGTAAAAGATAAGTTTAAGAATACATTAACAGTGCTCAAAATAGCTTAGAGTAAAATCCTATTTATTTTTAATTTTCCCTAGTACATAATCTAAACTATTAAATACAAACCCCAGTCATAGACCAGACTATTATTTTGAGACTTTGAATAGTGGAAGCCAAAATAGTATGTGTCCTTAGGACAAAAATCATTGTCCTGTCATATATCCAGTAGGCCTTTCTGTTTGCTGACTGGTGAAGTACAAAACTCAGAGGAAATGTTACGTAGATTTAATGTCCATTAAATGCTCTCTTCTATAGCCCTTGGAGCAGCCTTCTCTGTTATTCCTTTCATTTAGGATTCTGTGATCTACATTTAAGAAAAATTAAGCTTATCTCTTACTACAGGTAAACAGTACTTCTGTCTTCCTTTCTTTCAGGGCACTGAGGGGAGGTCAAGACAGGGTTCCTCTGTGTAGCCCTGACTATCTTGGAACTCACTCTGTATGTAGATCAGGCTGGCCTCGAACTCAGACATCTACTTGTCTCTGTCTCTTGAGTACTGGGACTAAAGCCATGCATTGCCATGCCTGGCTTAGATAAGCAGTACTTATTGAAGTATCTGGGGAAGAAAAGTGTTTGATTTCACAATATTTCTGTATTTGGGAATTTTTGCATAGACAACCAATTGAATTGTCTAAGAATTCAAAATAGTCGAAAATCTAGAATTTTGGGGGTTGCCAACACTACAGGTTTTGGATTTCTAGATTAGAAATGTTCCAGCTAAAATGGTAAGAAAGCTGGTTACTGACTTAAATTTTTTGCTCCCCTCCCCCAAAATTGCAAATTAGTCCTCCATAGTTAACTACTCCCCAGTTATTAAACTGTCAGGTCTCAAAGTCTCTTTAACTAAGACTCGGTTTATAAATAACAAAGAGACTGAGAAGTCACAGTTTGAGGGGAAACAACAGTAGAAAATAGCCATCTATTACTTAATGATAAACAAATGGATAGAATAACGATAGTAAAGGAATGGTAAAGAAATAACTATAATCTGAAGACAAGTGTGTAAAAAACTTGATTTTAAAAAATAATACTAGCAGACTCACTCTCAGTTCCCTGCAAAGTCTAGAACAGATGCCCACAAGAAAGGTGAGTGAATGCTGGTAAACGGCCAAGACCATGAGCATGCTAAGCTGGACAATCTATGGACTTCTGAAGGACAAACAAAGAGATGCTTTAAGGGATCATTTAGAATAAGATTCAGAAACACAGACTAAGCTGAGTAAGTTCATCTGTCACTGGGAAGAGTGGTCTCAAACACTTAACTACCTACCTTTGTCTTCGGAAAATTTTCATGTATCTCAGACAAAATTCAAGTACATATGTATAATCAAATGTATAAGCACTATGTATCAGACATTTAAAATTATTTATTTTGGGGTGCACATGGTGTGGAGTCAGTTCTCTCCTTCCACTGCTTGTATCCTACAACAGACATGCCACTTCCTGAGTCATCTCACTGGCCTAGGGCATTTAAAAATTATTTAAAATGCATTTTAATTTAAAAGTTTCACATTGAGCATATGCCTCCTCATACCCTCATCTTTTCCTTCTTGCCCTCACTTCCTGTTAACTCCTTTTGTTCTCCAGGTTCACTTCTACTACCATGTCATATGATACTCAATTTTTATAGATGTATTTTAAACCTAGAAATCACAAATGAGACAAACCATGGCATTTGTCTTTCTGGAGTGGCTTACCTCACTTAATATGATTACCACTAGTTGTATCCAATTTCCTGCAAGTAATATAACTGGTTTTTTTTTAAGGCTGAAAAACTTTCATTGTATATACAATGTCACATTTTCTTTATCCATTCCTTTGATGTTGGACACCTAGGTTCATTACCTAACTCTGCTAAGGCGAAAAGTGCTTCCATAGGCAGTAATATGATAGTATCCCCATGATGAGCTGACTTGGAGTCTGTGATAAAAAGCTAAGGAAGGTAAAAATGGGTCATATGGTGGGATCTATTCAGATTATGAGAAAACTCCATGCTGATGTTCATAGTGCCTAGGCTAGTTTATATTTCTAGCAACAATATAGATGGTTTCCCTTTGTCCACATCATGGTCAGCATTTGTTGTTTTCTTAATTACTGTCATTCTGACTTGAATAGGATGAAATCTCAATGTACTTTCAATTTCTCTTTCTCTGATGGGTAGTAACGTTAAACATTTTTTCATATTATTTTCCTTCCTCCGTGTGTGTGTGGGACATGCCATGCTGTGTGGATTGTTTACTGAATTATTTTCTGTAGATATTTTTCCAAACCTATGCCATACCAGAGTTCTCAGCTGCTCAATGTGTGCGATAATGAAGAGACTGTTTAAAGAGGCTCAGCTTATGATAATCTGTGGAGGTGAGAGGACACACTGTGAAGTCAGCTCTTTGCTTCCACCTTTACATGTGTTCTGGGGTCCAAACTCAGGTCACCAAGCTTGTGCTGTTAAGTATCCTTTACCTGCTGAGTTATCCCAATGGCCCTCAAATATTCACTGCCCATTTCGATACCATGTTTGGACAACTGTTTATTGTTCTATTTATTGACTGGGTTGTTTAGTTATATGTTGTTTAGTGTCCTCTGTTCTCTGCATAGTCTAGCTAACAGCTAATCCTCTGACAAATGTGAAGCTGGAAAATTTTTTCTCCCATAAGCTGTCTCTTCACTAGACTGATGTTTCTTTTTCTATATAGAAATTTTTACATTTCATGAGGTTCTCTGTGTGATGTTGGTTAGCCTTATTTCCTGAACTACTTGAATCCCATTAAGAGTCCTTGTTCATGTCTGTAGCTTGAAGTATTTTATCTCTGAGTTTCAGAGTTTCATGTCTTAGATTAAGGTCATTTTGATCCATTTGGAGTTGGATTTTTGTGCAGGGTCAGAGATAGAAATCTCATTTCATTCTTTACGTGTGAATATTCAGTTATCTCTCAAATTTTTTTGAAGGGGCAATCTTTTCTCTAGTAATTTTGGTTTCTTTGCCAAAATCAAGAGGCTGTTTGGATTAGTTAAAATTATTATTATTATTACTATTTTTATTATCATTGTATGTGTATGCTTGTATGGTGGTGGTGGATATGTGTGGTATACACATTTGTGAGGTCAGAGGACAAGTCAGTAGGGTTGATTCTCTTCTACTTTTATGTAGATTCTGAGAACTGAACTTCTGATTCCAGGTTTGCATACCCAATGCCCTTATCCACTGCGCCATCTCACAGGCCCAGCTGTGTGGGTTTGTATCTCAGTCTTTATTATACTCAATTAATTTGTATGTCTGTTTCTATGCCAGTTCCATGCCATTTTGGTTACTATTATGCCAAACTTTTTATTTATTTTTATCTATTATTTCTTTTAATTCTAATAAAAACTCTGAGGTATGTGATTTAATCTCCATTTTACGATATGCAAACTGCATCATAATAAAGATTTACATAAGTTGCTCAAGATCTTCATAGTTACCTTGTAGTAGAGTTAGAATTTGAATTTTGGTTTGGATTAAATTCAAAACTCATCCATATTCTCAATTATCCTTTACTCTTAGAAAAACCAACAAATTATACTGAGCCTCACAACAAGAAAAAAAGTGAAAAAAATTCATAGACCACTGGCTCTTATGAAGCTTATACTTTAGTGGAGGAGCTAGAGAATGACCATTAAAATGTCCATGAAAAATGGCTTCAAATGGAACTGAGAGTGCAGTCAAAGAGCAGGCTGGACGGGACGGCCTTTTCCAGACAGCTTTCTCAACAGGGAACATTTAAGATGAGACAGCAAGTATAGAAAAACAGGATTATTTGTCTTTTTGATGGCTTCTGTCTTCTTAAGTGATTGGGATGGGGAGTAGTGCACAGTGTAATGTGTTTAGTTAATGAAGAATATGAATACGTATCTGACCTAGGTCAAAGAAATCTTGGTGTGTAGACAATATAGCTAAAAGAAGACTACTTTAGGTCAGGTGTGCTGTGCACGCCTTAGATCTCAGCACTCAGGAGGCAGAGGCAGGTGAACTTCTCTGATTTGAACAAGACCAGCCAGTATACATAGTAAGCTTCGCGGACAGCTGGGATTACATAGTGAAACCCTGTCTTAAAACAAAAAACAAAACACTAATTTAGTGCTGAGAATATGCCAAGGAAAGGAAAACAATCTACTCAGGATTCTCTAAATTGTAACTACAGACTGAGCCAAAGCAGATGAAAACAGTAGGTCGCTTTTTAAAAAGTAAACAATATAAATTTATCATTTTTCCTGGCATTCTAATGCTAACAATTTCAGAAATATAGACATGTGTTTGAGGAAAGGAAAAAAAACTTGTTCCATAAATGAGTTACCTAAACACATTCAAGAGCATTAGAACTTTCCCATGGATAAGGGTACTATTTGTTAATTTAGGTCATTAAAATTGTTATTCATTAATTTTTTTTATGCAGACTGACAAACAAATGCTGCACAAAACATCAGAGAAACCAATTTTCACATAATTTTATATGGTTGAATTAACGTGATTCTTTTATAACTTTGGTTGACTTATCAGCATTTATGGAAGAGGTTACATGTGCTACTTATTTAAATGCTATAGAACCTTTGATTAGTAAAAATCCTTCAGAAACAACTATAAGTAAGAGTTCACTAATAATAATGCCAGGTATGGTGGTACATGCTTTTAATCTCAGCACTCAGGAGGCAGAGGCAGGCAGATCTCTGTAAGTTGCGGGGAGGTGGTAGAGAGTAGGTGGAGGGAAGGGAGGGGGAGCTTTGGTTGGTATGTAAAATGAATAAAAAATAATAATTAAAAAAAGGCTTCATGGATGTAGCCTCTCTGACATTTCTAAGAGATGAGAATTTCATGTTCCTCTGGCTCTTACAAACATTTGCAACCTCTTTTTTTAAAGATCCTTGAACCTTAAGTGCAGGAATTATGTAGTAGACAGAGCAGCTTAGAATTGAGAACCAAACAATTTTTTGTTTTTTGCATTTTGATTAGTCGTGATTACACCAGCAGGCATACTAACATGGAAGGGGGAAAGTTCATGGGGCCTCAACCATAGACAAAGAACTACAAGCAACTAGGGAATGTTGAGCAGCCCTCAATTGGTTATATAATATCAATGGTCAGCCCTGAGATCATATTTACATAGAGAACATAGGGAACACAAGCAAGTTGTATGTATGTATTCAGTGTGTGTGCACACGAAACAATAATTACAGAAAAAGAGATCCTGAATTAGAGACAGAACAGTGGAAGGTGGAAAGGAAGGAGAAGATCATGTAAATATAATTTCAAGAATAAAAATTATTAAAAATAAATTTAACAACAAAAACAACAAAAAGGATCAACAATTACAGAGGAAGTTATGAAAAGAATTTATACCTTTTCAACTTCAAGCAAGAAGGAAAGCAAAGAACATGATGGAATATATGTTTTCAAATATTTAATTTTAAATGTCTTTTAGAATTTGTTTCAGTTTGTGATCCATGTTTTTGAAATAAACACTGGGTCAAGTAACTGACAGAAATATTTTATGACTCTATATATCCTAAAATATAGGAAAGTGAGCCACTGGAGGTGAGTACTTACATACAACTACACATAAGTACACTAGAAGTAGTCAGAGAATCAGAAAAAGATTTAGCCACAGATCACAAAGGTGCCAAGGCTTGGTGTACACTCAGACTTCATGGATCTTGAAAAGGTGAAGATGCTTTCAATTCTGTACATCTAAATCATTCAAAGCACATAGTACTTAAGAGAAAGCACACAGAACAGCTTAGTTGCATGACAAAAAAGGATTTGATACAAAATATAAATTTACAATGATATGCCTTCATACTAGCATTTCAATAGTATTACTTCTGTACTGCTCCTTTCTAGCTAATATTCCATAAAGACTGCCCACTGACAACTAAGAGTTAAATGCACACTCCCTGGATAATATTAATTAGATCAATATGGAGAAAAGATGGGCTTTCCTACCACAAATGTTTTTAGTCCAATACAATCATGTACCATCAGGCAGTTGTAACTGCAGGACTAGGAAGTGGTGTGGGAAGTACTGAAACTGGAATTACTTCAAAGGATATTTTAAAAGATAAAAGATAATAAATTTTTATAGAATAAAGACTGTATTACACATGGGTTAACCATCATCTGCATAGAGACTGGCTTACTCTAATAATAGCACAAGGCCATCACCTTTCACCCATTGCCCTGTCCCTTCCTTTCAGTACTATTTAGGAAAATACTCACGAGTGCACTCCTGGGCAATGTTGAGCAGTAATTATGACTTGCTGACAAAGAGATATGAACAATTACAGAGCCCATTTTGAAACCCTACACTAATAAAGTCATTAGATGCTGCCCTTGCCATGATCCTTCTAAAAGCTTCTGAAGTTACAAGAACACACGGCATTGTTTGCAGGGACAATTGCTGCTGGCAGAACGCAAACCTTGAGTTAAACCATGCTGCAAATTGATCTTGACATTCTGTTAAGACCGCCACTAAAAATCAAAAGCAGAGGAGAAAAGGAGAAAATGAGTGGGCAGGATGTAATCATGGAACAGGAGGGGTTCCTCCTCACCTTCTCTCCTCCCTCTTCACAAAACAAACCAGGGAGAAAATGACAAACTCTCCTGGTGTTTTGGAACCCTTATTTTAAAGCATTAATTAAGCCCCTGACCTGGGATGTTTAGGATGGCAATACACTTCCTTTAAAGGTACTGGAAGGAAAATGTTGCACAAAGGGAATAAAGCTGCTTAGGAAAAATTATATGCCGTCTCTCTGGAAGTCTTAGTACCCAGACCATAACACAGTTATCTGTTTTATCAGACAACTCTGCAGAATCCTTATTTGCTGCTAGGGTACCAGCTGGAAATTAACACTCCTCTTGTCTTTCACGCAGTCCTTGCACCTGGGCCATATTTGTTGGATTAAATGGAAGTATAGAGTTAGAGTAACATCGTCAGTTAGGCTTCAGCCAGGCATGAACCACTGAGGAGTTTGGAATTAAGGATAAGCCACTGTGAATATGACTAATTACTGAGATGGAAAATACAGATGAAGACAACCCACTGATGATGAGTGCTTTAAGTCAATTAACTCTTGCCAAGATTAAGTAATGTGGAAAACTATCACCTGAGTATTAAGGCTAACAAGTACCTGTCATCCTAACAGCGGAAGTTTGCATGAACTTAAAATAACAAACCCAAGGGCAGGAGTTCAAAAGCTAATATCCCCAGGCAATGGAATCGTGTCTGTGAACACTTGTATTAACTGTGCATAAGAAATTTAATACAATGCTGTATGTGTTACATGCAATCTGTATAACGTGGGCACTATCAGAAATTCCTAGGTAACTTTTTGTAGTTACTTCCAACACTCTTTAGAAAATACTGTACAATGCCTGATTTACCGCTTTGTGCAAAAACATTAGAAAAACTAACACAAGCAATTTTTCAATATTCATAGCTGTCAGACTATTTAATTGGTACTACACTAGTCAAGCTCAGTGTTTAATTTTAGTTTTGCTACAATGAGATTTTGTATAACACCATCTACACTTGCATTTTGAGTACTGATAAGAACAAGAGAGACCCATTAACAGACACAGATTCCTGGTTAATACTGTGCTTTGCGTATGCCACAGCTGTAATGTGATCTTCCTTAATGAGGCAACTTCAGTCTAGAAACTACTCAAAGTAGATACCCTTCATGTTACTGTCCCCATGTACCAAATAAGTATTCAAGCAGATTTAACAGACGCTAGGAAAACTAATACTTACTGTGCTGGTGCTTTATAAAGCATTATTTATGGTAATTAGTTAGTGCTCAAATGAAATGTACTTGGCCCCAGTACTTATTTTATATATAAAATCTCACCATATGGACAGTCCAATACTCTCGTCCCATAGAATTTTACTTTCATTAGTGCTACCACCACTGCAGCAGGTTCAGTGCAATCTCAGAAAGCCCTATTTTGAATGACCAATTGCTTCTGGGATATCAGAGATTTGGTAAAAAGTGAGGAAAAATTCTGGAACCACTAGATGAATTCATCTAGGCTGGGAATCAAGCCTTTTGCCAGATGGCCCAGAGACACATGGGGCATACGAGTATAAAGTATGACATTCTGGGGCCAGTAGAAAACAGTGCTAAGTTAGGGCATTTTTGTTGTTCTTATTGTTCATTTTGTAAGGGAAAGGAAGACTTTAACTTTAGTCTTATGATTCCTATTAATGGCTTCAGAGGAAGATGACACAATTAGAGACACAACAGTATTTCTAATTTTCTTAGCATTATTCATTATTTTTTAACAAGCCTACGAGAGATTATTTACTTATTAGCAATATAGTATTTACTTTCCAAAAAGGCACTGTGCAAAGCAATGAGATTATAGACACAGCACCCCAGAGGGATGACAACCTATCAGGGAAACACCATGCAATGGAATAAACACTAGTAATGTTAGAAAGCCTAGGGCTATTATGGGAACATATAGAAAGTGCATTAACAGAGACTGAGGAAATAGCAATGGAGTGGGGAGATGCAACACTTCTTGATGGGGACATTTGTTTTAGACTCGAAGTAATCATTAGTATACAGCCAAGCATTTACTAAGAATAATATACTAATTATAATTTAATTTACTAAGAATACATTGTACTAAAAAGTTTTTTTATTGTATTAGCCAACTCCATGATATTTTTCTGTTGTTACACATCTCAAGAAACAATCTCTGCTCTACTGACTAAATATATGCTAATATTGGATCAAGTCACTAATAAAAACTTCTTTGGATCTGTCTAACCCAGATGGGTGAAGTTAATTCTCAGCCTGGTTCATACCATACAGGTTTACATAAGCAAGCTGGTAACGCCATCTCTATGTCTACAATTATCTCAGCCACTGACTCCATTGCAACACTTAGTTTTGATGTTTTAAACAATAGTACACTTTTGTAAATTTGCAAGCCAATAAAGCTAGGATTGCTACTAATATGCATATCTTTAAATAGAATGAGTAAAATTTGGAATTTTATTTTATCTTTCTGTGTATCACCTCTTTCAAGTCCTTCTGGAACCTACTGAGGTACAGCAACTCACAATGAGTTTCACTTTTAAATGCTTTGCACACTTTAAGTTACACACATTATGTGTTTTTCTATCTTATTAACTATTTTGAGGCGTGGTATGGTATGTTGTTTAACATTTCATCTTCAGTTTTTCAGCATCAATTCTGGTTCATACTAAACACTCAGTAGGTATTTACTCATTGGCCAAACATGGAGAAATACACCTTGTTTTCCTTGCTCAGTGATTAAGTGCTCTTACAGAGGAGCCAAGTTTCACTCCCACCACTCGAACAGGCTCACAGCCATCCCCAACTCCACTTCCAGATGATCCTACACTCTCTTCTGACTTCCATGGCCACCAGGCACACTGTTGGTACAGACATATAAGCAAAATATCCAAGCACGTAAATTTAATAAAAAAGTTTTAGATCTATCTGGAACTTATTTATAGAACTTACTTGTTTAGTCTGTTCCTTTTTAATTCTTTCACTTATAGGTATATCTTATATTTCTATCAGGAATACTGGTCAAACAGAAAGTGAGGAAATAATACCTTCTAGCACCTCTGAAGATTACCAAGGGCTTTTTCATTTATTTCTGTAAGAAAGAATGGTTCTAAAAATCTAACTAGGCTATAACAACACTATGGACTTTTCTAACTAAGAAAGCATATTTAATTAAGAGCCCTTGAAATTATAACCAACACTTTTAGATGAAATTAGATACAGGTATTTATTTGCTAAATACTTACTGAATTTCTCTCAAAAATTTATAAAGTGCTTTGCTTAATAAAACAAGCTTTCCTAGGAGATCACCTTCAATAAGGGAGAAGGCAGATAATAATCAATAGTACTAAAGTTTGGTGTCTCAGTTTAGATTTGTAATGTCCCATGGTCAATATAGAATTTATCACAATTACAATTTTATACAACTTATTACAATTTTATATTGACATAGATTGCTCTACCTACATATTCAACTTAGGCAGTTATTTGAATCATTTAGACTTGAAAAATCCAAATCAACACAAAACACCTTAGAAAATGTTTAATAATTCATTTCTTGGCTAGATGTGGTGCTGTGTACTTATAATCCCAGCACCCAAAAGGCAAAGGATAGAAAAATCAGGAAATTTAATTTATATTACTATGTGGTGCTCATATATGTAAAAAAAAAAACCCAAAGTATTCAGTTAGCTTAATAAATAACCTTCACTTGTCTTCTATATAATCTAAGGTTCATAGTAAATTGTGACTAGAGGACTGACCTTCTATGGAACTTAATTATAATATTTAAGTAAGAAAGTGTTTAATCAGCAAGTTCATTCTCATCCTGGACATCAATATCAAGAGGTGTAACATCAATTTTAGTTCCAGAAGTCACTGCAGGATTTATCTAAATAGGACAGCTAGACACGAGACCAGACAAACTACTATGCATCTATTTGCAAATATTCTATATCTATTATGAAGAGATCACAGTTTAGGACTGGCTTCAGTTGGTAGCATGCTTGGCAAATGTCTGAAGCTCTGGGTTTAACCCCCAGAACGTCACACTGAGCTTGGGGTCAGCCTGCTTTAAGTAAGGTAGAAGTCAGGAAAGCAGGAAGATAGGAAGAAAGGAAGGAAGGAGGGAGGGAGAAAGGAAAGGAGAAAGGAAGGAAAGGAGGAAGGGAGGGAAGAAGAAAGACTGACAGGTGCATAGGCAAATATAAATCTCAAAAGGAAATATATAGCAGGAATCTCACTTCATGGGGAAAGCCTTTGTCTTTGCGTATGTTAATGTCTCAATTCAGATCTCTAGTAATACACAACTGATGCCCTAACCCCTTTTAAAATGTAGTCCAGTGGTCAATAAATAATAGTACAAGCAGTATTTAACTGAATTGAGACTGCGAGTTAGGCAATTAGGCAGTCAAAGTTAAAAGAATCAAATGACTGATGCAATCATTTTTCCTGATAAACACCTTTGGATAAATGTGATATAAAATATCCAAGAAGGCTCATGCAGCAGGAAATTCAATTGAACTATTTTCTTTGAATGAATCTATGATACATAATAAGAAATCGGTGGCAATAAATCAACCTAATTACCTTACAGTTTTATAGATCAAAGGAAATCCACTTTTGCTGTTTGTGAGATATGCTATTTTAATGAACTTTAATCTAGTATTTATAAAATATGTGTTTTCCTATTTGCTTCAGCAGTAATGATGGGACTGTTCATCAACTGTAGCTACAACAGTCTACTCAGTACTTCATATACAGGAACAGAACACCTACATTTAGCATTCATTTTAATATGTAATATGAACAGAAATAGCTTTTTGAGAAAGTATAATAATTACCTTAAATTCCACAAATTATTCATTCTTTTTCATTGCAATATCCCACTTGTAGTTTCTATCAATATTTATTAAGCTGAATTTCCAGATGTTTCTATGTTCAGTCTTTAGTATCATTTCTTACTTTCATCACAATTAATAACAGACACCGTATTTTTTAAAATGTGGATTGAAAATGCCTATCATACTTCATAGTCAGTTCTGCAATTCACTGTGAAATAGTTAAACAGAGCTTTTATTTATTTTTTTTAAGTGTCATAAGGAGTTAATAGGACACAGCTGTACTGGTTCTTTCTAATAAGCAGCTTCTGTCGCTTTGGTCACCACAGGTGTCTCTGTAACCTGCAAACTCTTATTACTAGTGTATCAAAGTTGTGCTACTTAACAGGCTTCTTTAGTAAAACATAACAAAGCAATTACATGGCTGTTGATTGCTAGTCATAAAAAACCCCTCAAACACTGTTTTTCAAAAGAAACTACACTGCAATTTTTTGTCATTGTAAAATAAAAGGAACTAAAGAATTAAATGGAGGATAGAACAAAATGACAGCAGGTAGCCAGTTGAACTTAGCCACTACAGATGGTTCAGAAATAGTGTTTCCTTCTCCACAAAGCTGTGGATAAAAGAAAAGGAGGAGATTCCTTACTGCCAGTGAATGGCAAAAGATTTAGCCAAGTCTTCAATCTATGTATTTTGCCTCATGAAAGACCTTCGATGCTGCATTTTTATCTGTTTTTGGCACTGCTTTTCATCACCTTTAACTGACTGTGAATAATAATCTGATTTAATTTAAACAAATACAGGTGCTAAAGGTTCTTTATTTATGTATAACAGGGAACATTTCCAAGGCAGAACCAAGTCATCCTAGGAAATTTCCTAACCATTTGCTTAAAGAAATGAAGTATTAGGTGAAGAAATTGCTCCACCACTCGTATGCCTCATGATTACGGGAAGAATCATCTTTCTTTTCAGATTCAGATTACATAAAATTAAGTCTGAATAATGACCAAACCTTCAGCCAGCCATAAAATAATAAAAAGACAAATCAAATTATTTCTAATTGTTCTACAATTGCTTGTTAAGTAACCATGATAGGTTTGCGTTGAAGTGAATTTATTTAATCTTCCTCTCTGTTTAAAAGTCTGCAATTCTGACTGTGTTAACACACCCAAAGTAGCATGATGGAATGTTATGGCCACATGTGTAATTAAACATGATGAAAAAGTATTTCAGAAAAGATACTGCAAGAGGCAAATAATGAAGAATTACTTATCACAGATATTATGATCAGCAAACTCTGTTTTATGCTGACAACTAGAAAAGGCTTTTTTTCTTCCTATGGAGAATATAGATGTCCTGCTGGCTATGTGCAAAAGAATGTGTGCAATAAAGCGATTAGATCAATTAGTATATGCTAGAGTAAAGCTATTACCAACTTCACTGAAGTAGTCCAGAATGTCCTTCCTTCTTCACTGATGTTATTAAAAAAATAATCTTATCACTAAGATAACTATTAGATTTGCTTTGCTTTTTGTGAATATAATAAAAGCACAGATTTTCTTTAGATAATCAACAACTTACAGAAACATACTCTGCCTTATTGTAGATAGAAGACAAAAATAAGTTTTTGTGAGTTTTATTTTTATTTATTTATTTTTTTAGTTTTTCGAGGCAGGGCAAAAATCCTTTTTTAAAATTTTTCTGTTACTTTTTAATTTAAGTATAATTTAATTAAGTATATTTTCACATTTGTAATAACTACATGTTTTAGCTATAATAGATTTTATCTAATGAAGTAAAATTAAAGAGAATTTAATGCCAAGGCTATAAAACATTCACAATGATGACGCACTGAGGACTTCATATTTTTATTTTTTAAATAAAAGCTCAAATTATAACTTGTGAAAAATATTATTACCTTGCTCTGTTGGCATCCTTTGTCAGATCCCAAGCCCAGGTTATGAAATTTTGACTCAGATAAGAAACAATGGATTCAGCACAGAGCATTTGTGAGCAGAACACGTTGGTTAGTACACTTTCATCATGGTGGAGGTAGATAGCAAGAAGCTTTCTCTGAAAAAGAGGACACAATATCAATCAGTTAAAATATCCACTAAAATAAGGTTTCTTGAATTCAAGGGAGGCTCAATCAATGCATATGAACAGTAAAGTCAAAACTAAATACTATTCCCTAAAAGAGCACCTTATCATCAGAGTTCTCAGAACAACTATAAGCATTAATCCATTTTTTTCTTATACACTAAAGAGATTAGAATGATTGTATATAGTTTCAGAGACCACAATCTTGGGTTTATATTAACATGTGCAAGCCTAATTTGACCAGAAATTGCCACAGAACCGTACTTTTAAAAAAAATGGATTTAACATTCTTCGCATTTAGTGTACACTGAATTAACTCTAAACTATTCACTAAGATAGCAAAATCTCTGAATAGTGTTTTACTTGGAAAAAGTCTAAACTGGATTTTTATTTTAGTTAAACAGATAATTTGAAACTTCTTACATGTGCCTCAACTAAAGTCCTTATTTAAGAGTGTGTAACATTTAATTGACATTTGAGAAAAAATGACAAAGAAGCACTTAGTTCAGAAGAAATGAACCTGCTCTCTTCAAAGGGTCTTCTATAGCAGCTGGACAGTCAATAAAATACCTGAAACTAAAAAGTAAAATTCGACAGGGCAATTTGTAGCATGCTAACATTAACAATAACAGCAACAAAAGGACCTGAATATTTGTTCAGTAACTTCTTAGTACTACCTTATAGAGCAGCTAAGCTTAAGAACTACCACAATTATCAAGAAAAGGAAAGATAGCATTTATGACAGGGAATACATATAATAAGGAAGACATAAGGAAATAAACTTTTGGGTGAAATTCTGCCAAAGAAAGATTTCAAAGAAGCTTGGGACTCTTTCTTTTCCTATTAAATAAGGATGTAATGATAGTAAATGAGAATGTGCTGTTTGGAATTCTCTACAAAAGGAAGCCTCTAAACATAAGGCTCAGGCTGGAGAAAGGCTAACAAAGTCTGATGCTTGGAACAAAATTGATTAAAAACCCAGATTATAAAAGTAATAGAAAAGTAATCATGAAAATCAAAGCAAAATTTTGTACCAGGTGAAAATAACTAGAGTAGATAAATAGAGTAACATTACAAAATCATCTATTGTGTGAAGAATACACTCTTACTTTTGCAACTGTTATTTATACAAATCTCTGGAATGTATCTGTAAAGTGGGTATTCATAACCTCATTAGCATATGAGGGAAATCAAGTTTAGAAATGACTTATCTGAACTTCCAGTTAGTCAATAAGAAATTCAGCTAGGATGGGAACTTAGATTGTCTGAATCCAAGTCTAGTGCTCTTTCTACTACTAGAGTAGTAGCAGGAAGTTGGGCACACTCTGTAATCAAGAGCCATGTGGGGGTACTCGTTAATACAGAGAAGGCTGAATGCATGTGAGGTAAGTGAGTGGAGTCTGAGACAGCATGCAACTGGAATAAGGACAGGACTTCTGGCTATAAATGGCTTGGCTGATCCCATCATGATTCTAGGTGTTAATTCATTTATTCTTTTATTCAATAAGCATTTGTTGAAATTCCCATTATGTCAGACCAAGCAGGAAAAAATAGGCAATAAATGATCAACAGGAAAGACTAAGGGATTCTTCACCTTTGTAGAGGACTACAGATAACAGTCCCAGGGCTTCTAGGAAGTTTGTAATCAGACACATTGTTCAAGAGATACTTATCAGGCAAATTCCACTCATCCTTAAAGGCTCAAGGCAAATGTTCCTATGAAACCCTCCTTAATTCCCTCAGTCTTAAAAGCTTCCTTTTCTGGCTGGCTTCTAGCTCTTCCCATTAGTATTATAAGTGTTTACAAGTTTCCCCTATAGACAAAGTCTCTCAAGGGCCAGGACTGGGTCTCCCAGTCTTCTTTGCATCCTTAGACTAGCATAGGTCTGAGCCTGTTAGATGAAATGAACTCAATACTGATCTTAACAACAGCCCTCTGGCAAAAAAGACACCAAATGTCAGAGATAAATGCTCAATCTGTTTTTTATTAAGTGAATCAAGAATATTTGGCTTTAGAGATAGAAAGGTGAACCTGGCTGCATTAACAAATTTAGGGCTACTCTTCTTAGCTTTCTAGTTGAGTAGACAGAGGATGTCAACCTCTAATTCGTCTTGATTATATCTCAGCAGCTACATTTAATGAGAGTGGGGACAAGAGAGCTGTCCACTTTTAAAATCAGCAGATTTCTAATCAAACAATAGAGATAGCTAAATCTTTAAAATGCTTATTTCTGTCAAGAATACTGCAAGGGACCATTTGGACTTTGGGAAAGAGATTAGTGATTTGCATCGCTATCTCACTGATTTAATTTAAATGCTTTCCCAAATCAAATACATACGTGCCCAAGAGGTTACTAAGACACCCAACATGCAGAGTTCCCTATAAGTGCAGCTGATAGTGTTGACTGAAACTAAACTTGAAAATCCAGGGCACAAATGCACAATATCAAGCAATAAAAAAAAAGCATCTCTTTGGCAATATTTAATTTTAAAAAGAAGAAAGAGGCAGGCAGAGACCAGGCACTGTCTGTTTTGGAGGATCAGGCATTCTGCATTTCAAAGCATGGGTCCCTGCAATATCCAGGTTACTGTGCTAGAATCTCAACTATTATATCGCAGTTGTGAGAGGAAGGGCAAAGATGTGTTTACTCAGTGATTAGGCCCTTAGAATAAGCCTCCAGCTCCTAGAGAGACAGCTCACCACTTATTCATTTGGGCCAATTCACAAAGCCTAGGAAGATTAAACATCCATGCTGAGAAGACAAGCGAATGCAGACGGTGAAAAAGAAATAAAAATTCTTTAAAAACTCTGAGATGACTTCATTATTTTTCCACAAGGAAACTTTAGGAAAGTGTTTAGTTAGAGAAAACCCACATTGACCTCTCTCTAAACCCTTAATCTTTCCTTTGTGGTGGCGCTGCTTTGTGGAAAGCCACCGGCTCGCTATGCTCCTCTTTTCACGGGAAGCTGGGAGAAAAAAGGCTCTGGAGAAACAGTTTTCGTTCCAGGGACACAAATCCCTGACACTGTTAAACACAAGATGCCAGGAAAACACACTTAAAAATTCCCACTTTATGTAGAATGAGAGAACGATGATAAAAAGAGTAGCCACAGAGAATCTTCAGGCCAGAGCACTCCCAGAGCAGCTTTAAAAGAGGAAGCTGAACAATCTCAGCCTTGCTCCTCTCACGTGGTAAAATTTCAATACAAACTTTTTATTCCCTGCTACAATGACAATAAGTAAGAAGAACCTACTCTTAATGTGGGACATAAAAATCAGATCAAATTATAGGCAAAGATAAACTCTAGGCTCAGACTTCTGATTCTCCCGCTGAGCTTAATTGAGCACAGGTCCAAACAGAGAGAACTGAGTTTAGCAAATCAACCAATTTAAGAGAGAAGGAACTGCAAAGTATTCAGAAAATACATTTGTGAAGAAAGGGCATCTGGTACACAGAAAAAGCCTAAAAAAAAGCTGCATTCTTCCATTGACTATAACCTGTTTTTCCTTTAGCCTATTCATAATTTGGCACAATAAGATTTATAGAGTGCCAAGTGTTAGACACTGAGAATATAAAATGCATACCACAAAATTCCCTTGGCTTACAGAATTGGGGGAGGAGAGGACATATGGGTGAGATAAACATGCAACTGTGTTGTGTTAAGCCTTGACTATCAATTTGTGGTCTGTTTTGGTAACAGTGTAAGGAAGTCTCCAAGGCTTAAAACAGCAGAACACTCTGGTCTAATCCTAGCTCTGTCTCCTACCAGCCTTCTGACCATAAGGCAAGACAAATAGTGAAGATTCTAAATAAAGCACATTAAGTACTTTTTTACTGTACTGGATCCATAGAATCTACTAAATAAAAAGGTACTGTTAAGATAAAGATTTCAGAACTATCAATACAATATTTAAAGCAATTCCTAGGAAAATGATAGCCATGAAAACTGTCTATAGATTAAGCAGCTTTTTGGAGTTTTCCTTCTGGCAATAGAAGCTGGGATGCTAATTGTGCCTTCAGTGTCAAGTATCTTCAAATCTAGAAACTAAGGGATGCTCAGAAATTACCCAGCCAACAGTAACCTATGTTACTTGACCATGGTCTACAGTGACTACCAAATTTTAACACTTACTGTCACAGAACTACAGAACCTTAGGATGAAAAGAAGAAGCTGGGATGTGGTTCATCTGTAGACTGTTTTTTCCCCATGTCTGAAGTTCTGAGTTCAATCCTGAGTACTGCATAAACCAGGTATGGTGCTGCAGGTCTGTAATCCTAACACTTAGGAAGTGGAGATAAGAGGATTAGGAGGTAGAAGTCAAAATGATCCTCAACTACATATCAAGCACAAGGCCAGTCTGGGTTATATGAGACCGTGGCTTAAAGAGGAAGAAAAAGAGAGAGAGAAGTAGCAAGCTATATATGAAAAGGCAAAAGAGAGCAGACACTCAGGAAGAAGAGGAATATGCTAACAGACTACGTGAAGAGCTTGTTTTCTTTTTTTAAAAAATATTTATTTATTTATTATGTTTACAATATTCTGTCTGCGTGTAGGCCTGCAGGGCAGAAGAGGGCACCAGACCTCATTACAGATGGCTGTGAGCCACCATGTGGTTGCTGGGAATTAAGTCAGGACCTTTGGAAGAGCAGGCAATGCTCTTAACAGCTGAGCCATCTCTCCAGTCCTGCTTGTTTTCAAGTATCATAGCACACATAATCTGTGTTCTCTCAGTGACATTAATGTTGATATGACAAATATATGGAGAGATATTGGCTTTTTTTCCAGTGTAGGAAATTAAAGTGTAAAATAATTTCCTTTGTGGAACATGGTATCCGACTTTATTTGTTTCCCTCCAGTTTCTGAATTATTATTATTACCCTCATGAGCTCTTTTAAGTTGATGGGTAATTTACTGACATAACTGATATAATAAAACATCTGCTTATATCTTCATTACACCAAATAATTTAATATTGCTATATTATTATCCAAAATAGAATACATATTCAAAATTTATCAACTATTTCCAAAATGTTCTTTTGTAGGTGTCTTGTTTTAGTACTTGCCTTCTTAATTACTTAATATATCTCCTTACTTTGTGTGTGTGCCTAAGAGGTGCTTATGTTCTATTCCCTTATGGAGAGGCTAGAGGACAACTCTCAGGAATCAGTTCTTTCCTTCCACTTATTGATTCAAAGGCTTAATTCAGCTTGTGATTGAAGCCTATACAAAAGTGTACTCACTGAGCACTACTTTCTCATATTTCGAGACAGCTTCATGTAGGTCAGGTCAGCCTTGAACTTGCTACATAGTGGAGGATGATCTTGAAGTCATGATTCTCCTACCAAGAGTACTTGGATTAAGAGTGTGTGCCACTAGCCCAAACCACGGTGATATTCTTGTATGTGGATGCTCATACAACCTAATGGCGAGTTAGGTTGTAGAACATATGCACTTCTTAAATACACATATACAAAGTAATGAGATAAATTGACCCAATATTAATTAAGTACACGGTAAAAGCAGGGGAAAGGTAGCAAGGAATCAAATTGGATTAAAATTCCTGCTTTGCTACTTCCCAGCTGTGTGGATCTTAGAAAGATTAATTTTTCTCTCTTAGACGTCATAACTCTAAAGTCCCGACATCCACTACTTCCCCTCTGTTAATGGTGAGGAAGCAGTGCTTGTGTTGTTACTCTGAGCTGAGAAGCAGGGTTCACTTCAGCTTGCAGTTCTAAAGAATACATAGAGTTCCTCATGTGGGAAGACATGGAAGCAGGAAACACTCATCCACTACCAGAAAACTGAAGAATATTCATGCTCAGCTCACTTTCTCCGTTTCTTCAGTCCAGGAAGTGCAATGGTTCTTCCTCAATAACCAAATCTAAATAACACCTCACAGGTATGCCAAGAAGCTGTGTCTTAGGTGACTCTAGACATAGCAACAGCACAGATCACTATCACAGTACATAATCTAGCAAATCAATGGCTATGAGGGCAACTGAGTAGTTTAAACCATAAACATCAGACTAGTTGCTATATCACAATAGTGACACTTGAGCTGAAACTATAAAAGTTGACATTTAAAACTGGGTCAAGAAGAAAAATGGAACAAAAATTAAAAAAAAAAATCAAAGAAGAAATTTGACAAATGACTATTGGTGCCAAATCCCAGAACTCTTAGGTAGTTTTTTTTTTTTTAGTCATATTCAATTCATCAAGTATTTTTTGGATACTTATATGCTCTGTTTTGATTTGGGTATTAATGACAACAATTTAAACCCTCATAGAGCTTAAATTTTATTATTATTCAAATATTTTAAATTATAGTATAATTAAATCATTTTCTCCCTTCACTTTCCTTCCTCAAGCTCCTCCCAAATTCCTTCCCTCCAACTCTGACAATCAGCTAGGCATGGTGGTGAAGGACTATAAATCCAAAGCCAGCCCAAACTATATAGCAAGTTTAAGGTCAGCCTCAGCTACATAAAACCCTGTCACAAAAAGCCAACAAACAACCAAGCAAGCAAATACATAAAGATTCGAGAGCCATGGGCAGGTCGTATTATGAAACAGATTTCCTTGCTTAATTTTCAAAGATGATTTTAAAGAAGATTTCAGAAACCAATAGTCAGGGAACCAAACTCTTACATGTTTCAAAAGGAAACAGCCACCAAAGAAGAAGAAATGACAGAATGATGCTATCTTCTCAATCCCTGCAGCAGATGTTAAAATAGCATTCTGAATTGCTAAAGACAGGCGCTTTTGAATTTCACAAAGGAAAGCTGCCATAGGCAAGTCAGAAAGCAGGGGAGGGATGAAGAGTAGGGGTAAAGTAAACCCAAATTTTCTTCACAAAATAAGCTGACAAATGTTCATCAGGTGTAGATTTTCATCACTTTCCATTGCTCACACTTAATACTTAGACCATGAATTGCCTTGGCTTAAGGCCAACATGTGGCTGAAGTATTTTAAATAAAGAAATTAGGGGCTCAAATGTCTGGCTCTTAACAGCAAACTAGAGAGGTAGGTATGCTTCAGGGAGCATGCCAGGTTAGGGGAGGAAGCACAGAGGCAAGGAATTACATTCAGGCCACAATAAAGAACTTATTTCATCAGTATTAT
This sequence comes from Ondatra zibethicus, assembly GCA_004026605.1. Lineage (NCBI taxonomy): Eukaryota > Metazoa > Chordata > Mammalia > Rodentia > Cricetidae > Ondatra > Ondatra zibethicus. Next base: position 5,507 of record PVIU01007002.1, on the reverse strand, counting down.
AAGGTGAACACTAGGAAACAGTACCAAGGACTGGGAAAAGAACCTCTAAAAGTACTGAAGTTACAGCTCTGTGGTAGTGTCTATGGGCATTAATGAGACCCTGATTGATCCAAACACTACCTACACACCCACACTCATAAGGGAAGCAGGATTTTTCTGAACTGCTATTATCTTTTGAGAAGGTTAACACTATCTCTAATAAAGACTGGCCTGCTGAATAGTCAGTATAATAAGATTGTGTCATATATACCTTTCAAAGGTTGTAACAAACATCCCCTGCCTCTGTCACAGGAGTGGGGAGAAAGGCAGAGAACTCATAGTCCATAGTTTACCTATTTCATTTATTTCAACATTCAAAGGGATGTACAAGCTACAGCAGTGAAGAACTAAAGATAAATTAACAATTAATTTCTCATTAAAATATATTAATAATGTATTATTGCCGAAAATCAAAGGAATTACAATGATTTGTGTGCAAATATGTTCAGCTGATTTTAAACTACGACACCATCAGGCACTGTTTGGCAGAGAGATTTCAAAAGGTGACGTGAATTATAAAGACAAGTATAGAGAACTGTAATAACTTTTTTTAGTACAGATAGGGTTAAGTGTTGTCGGTGGCTGCTCATTCATTTTCCGTCCGCCCAGACCCAAAATAATCACTCGGAAACTGTATTAATTAAATCACTGTTTGGCCAAACACTTAAGCATATTGATAGCTAGCTGTTATATTTTACATTAACCCATTTCTACTTTTTTATATTTTACCATGAGGCTTGTAGCCTAACGGCAAGGTTCCACCTAGCGACTCATGTCTTTCTCCTCTGGCAGCTATATGGTGGCGCCTCACTGACTCCACCTAATCTCTATATATGTCTTTTCCAGCTTGGCTATATTATGTTAAGCCATTGGCTGAAAGCAGCTTCTTTATTAACCGATGGCAATAAAACATATTCATAGCATACAGAGGGGAATCCCACATCAGTTAAGCCTAGGTCTTCATGCATGCTAAGTAAGTGCTATAGCATACAGAGGGGAATCCCACATCAGTTAAGCCTAGGTCTTCATGCATGCTAAGTAAGTGCTCTACCAGGCAAGTGGAATCCCCAGGCCTCCAACCTCTTCTCCCCCTTTTATCTTGCTTTGTAAGACAGAGCCTAACCACATAGCTCAGGCTGGACTTGAACGCATGAATCCTGCCCCTGAATAGCAGGATTACAGGTGTGCACTGAAGCACCTGGCGCACTATAACTCTAAGTCACACACTTAATATTCATGGTAGAGACTGTTAGTAGGTCCTAAATGTTTCCATCTTTTCTTACGGAAGCATCTCTTGTTTTCGTTCATTTGTCGTTTGAAATTAAATCAATGACTGATAATGAAACAGTTAAGTTTTCCTTATTTTTTTTAGCACAGATGGTTCTTTAAACTCCAGACAATTCCAGCAGAAGTGTTAGTTGTAGTTCCAGCAGTCATCCTGAATGATGACATAACCTGAACCTTGGTAGTAAAGGAAGATAAAGAACCGAGTTTCAAATTCTGTGATGTGCCACACCAGAACCAAACAGAAGACCTGTAGACTTAGAGAAAGAAAGAGAAATCCAGATGCTATTTTGTTATTAATGTTTATCTTTCAGTTACAAATAACAAAGGCTTACCGTAATTTTTTACCTACCTTAGTCATTGAGAAAAATGACCAGTCTATGGAACTATATTATTAATCCATGAAATATGAGACATGTTACACATATTTGGGTTAGTTCTTTGTCTAGAAGAATGACTCAAACTATGATAGTGTGTGCTTTACACTTAGGGAATGGGCTGACGGCCCATTTAGGAAGCTCTACTGTATATAGCTAGTTAGTAAAAAGGAGTCCACTCTCAGAAGGTCAAGTAGGAACACAAAAGAAAGCATGGAGGTTAATGCTTGGGATGACTTGAGCATTTATTTCTCAAGCAATGAGGTAGGAGAAATTTTTCTTAATAGCATGTGAACCAGCCAATTTATCCAGAGAAGACTGCCCACTGGGGTTTGGAATGATATAACAGTGAAGTATGTTTCTACGAAAATGCCATGGGTGCTGGATTTACATTTCAGAATCAGTAGGTGAATCAGTTCTCTCTCTTTTTGAACATTTTTCATCTATTTACCTACCAATTATGCACAATTGTAATTTTTATAAAATAAAACAGCCAAAATAAACACACTACCATGCTCCTTGCTCTTTTTTTCACTTAATGTATTTTGAACATTCGCCTACATCAATATCTATGAATGAGCTTTATTCAATATTTCACTATAGGAATGTAAAATTAGTTTTTATTAATGGGCATTTTAGACATTTTCATTTTTTGCTATTCAAGCAATGCTATAATAAGCATTTTTTAACTTCTTTTTTTGTAAGTATATGCATCAAAATTTTTGAGAAAATGACATAGTAGAATGATTTTAACCTGTTTCTTACATTATTCAAATATGGAAAAAAATCTTTTCATATTTTATTGGTTATCTCTTTTATCATCTGTAAAATGCCTTTTGATTTATATTGCTCATCTATATTACAATTTTCTTTTGTTTAATTTTTTGATTTCTTCAAAAATATACATTTCAAAGAAATCAGCAATTTGTGGCTATTTTAAGACACACGTACATGGAGCGACACAGAAGAGAACAGGCTGTGAAATTTAGAGCCAGAAAGTTTGTGAACTACATGGCACTATACTGTACCATGGTTTTAAATCACTGAACATATATATACACACACAGATCTCTCTGTCTCTGTTTCCTCTCCTACAAACTGCTACTACATCACTCATTCCTGTGGTATAGCTCTGACAGTGATACTCTCCTCTTCAAAACCTTCCAAAAACTAACCACTGCTTAACAACAGAAACAGCAGTAAAGAAACTTTTTTGCTGGTGTTCATGAATTCCATGACCTATCTACCTAAACATGTCTTAGCCCTACTGCTCTGTTACTTCTACCTATGACTAACTGAACAAGTTACCACATCTTCACCAACATTGTATTAGAACAATTTGCCCATTATTTAGGAAACAAATTCATAATATCAAGGTAGGGACATTACCAAAATATTTTCAGCATGAAATTCAAAGAAAATAAAAGGATGGTATATACATTAGTTCTGAATCTAAATCTGCCTGATATCTTTAATGTCTACCTATGAAAAGCAAACTACTAAATCAAAGATGGTGAAATCAAAATAAACTAGGAAGAAAGCTTTAAACAAATATGTCATAAAGCTAATGTAGTTTTGACTAATTTAAACACTATATATAGAATATTAGCACTAAGTAGAAGAATTGATGCATATTTTAAATGGTGCTAACACTCTGTTTAGTAAAAACACCTAATTATAGAACAGCATATTTAGTTGGTAGGGCTGTGTTTATATAAAACATGCCAGCTTTTGTGTTTGTTTTTATCTTCTGCTTACTTTTTTTAAAAATTAAAGTCTCATGTATCTAAGGCAATTTTTAAATTTACTATGTGTTTTAGTAAGATCCTGAACTCCTAATCTTCCTGTCTCTACCGCCCAAGAACTAGGATTGCAGACATGCACTACAGTGCCAGGACAACCTCCCCCACCACCGCTGTAATCATGAAGGAAAATTGGATCTTGTCAAAGGTCTTTTCTATATATAATGAGATGATCATGCATTTTTTATCCTTCAGTACATTTATATAGAAGATTACATGAATCTATTTATGTACGTTGAACCAACTCTGCATCTCTGGAATGAAGCCTACTTGATCAGGGTGGATGATCTTTTTGATGTGTTGCTGTATTTGGTTTGCAAGCTTTTATTGAATATTTTTGCATCTACGTTTATAAGATAACAATTTCTATAACTCTCTTTGATGGATATTTATGTGGTTTGGGTATCAGGGTAACTGTGACCTCATAAAACAAATACAACAATGCTCCTTCTGTTTCTATCTTGTGGAATAATTTGAGGAGTCTGTTATCAATTCTTCTTTGAAAATCTGGTAGAATTCTGCGTTAAAACCGTCTGGTCCTGGGATTTTTTTAGTTCGTAGACTTTTCATTACTATTTCTTTGTCACTAGGGGTTATAGGTCTACTTAAATTGTTTATCTGATCTTCATTTAACTTTGGTAAGTGATAAGTATTGAAAAATTACGCATTTATTTTAGATTTTCCAATTTGGTGGAATACAGGTTTTTAAAATATGTCCTTATTCTCTGGATTTTCTTAGTGTCGCTTGTTATGTCTTCCTGTTGGTAATTTTGTTAGTGTAGATATTCTCTCTCCATTTTTTAGTTAGCTTGAAAAAGGATTTGGTCAATATTTTTGATTTTCTTTATTTCATTGGTTCTTTGTATTTTTGTTTTGACTTGTATTGATTTTAGACTTGAGTTTAAAAATTTCTTGCTTCCTACTCCTTTTGCATATGATTTCTTCTTTTTATTCTAATACTTTCAATTGTGCTATTAAGTTACTAGTATGAGATCTCATATTTTCTTTTTGTAAATACTTTCAATGAACTTGCCTTTAGAACCACATTCATCATGGCCTGCAAGCCAATATGTAGGTCCAGCTAGCCTTGAACTCACAGAGATCTGTCTGCTTCTGTCTTTGCCTCTGGAGTGCTGAGATTAATAGCATGTGCCACCATGCCCAGCAAACAACTTTTGGAGTGTATGTCTGTCTGTCCATGTATTTTTATTTATGGATATGCACACACATGTTTATAGAAGCCAGAGTTGGTGTCAATGTCAATCACTCCCCACCTTAATTCTTAGGACACAGACTCTCACTTACCCTGGAGCTCACTGACTCAGTAAGGCTAGCTATCTAATGAGCTCCAGGGATCTACCTGTTACCATCTGCACATGGCTGGGATAACAGATGTGAACTGGAGTGCCTAGTTTTTACGTGAGTGCCTGAGATGAGAGCTCACCTGAAACATCTTTTCAGCCTTCATACAGGTTTATAGATTCTTAAACCATCTCTTTTTTAAAGTAAGCATATTTAATAGTTGCTATTTCTAGGTTCACAATTACATAGTAATTTTTATTTCTAATTAAAATGAATCTATATTATTATTTATACCAAAAGCATTTATATAATGAGAAAATAATTTTTTTTCTAAAAATTATATTAGCATTATAAGTGTGTAGGATGCTATCTTCTCATTTAAAATTAATATCTAAGACACCTTCTGCCTTCAAGGAAGTCAATAGCAATTTAAAAAATACAATAGAAAAGACCCTAAAAATTAGGCAGACTAGACATATTTTTCAAAGCATTAAGAAGTCCGTTTATAAAATAAAGGTCACCAAGCACTTAGCTGGCAAGCCCAGAGAAGCTGAATACCTAGGTGAACCCAAGGAAAGCATACACAGAACCTCCTGGAAATTGGAAGCAAACAGGATCATCAAGCAAAAGTTGGAAGCCAGGGGCGGGGATAGAGGTGGGAGAAATTTCATCCGATGAATGGAGATAGAGACAGAGACCCACA